>CM035410.1:80089978-80117478 GCA_020310875.1 Ceratopteris richardii
AAGGAAGAACCATATTTGGAATGAGTTCAACCTGATGAAGAAGACTCAAAAACAAAACATCTTAGAGTTTGTTACAAAGTTCTACAAGGTTGCTAATCAATTTGCATTCATTGGAGAGTGGATTGAACAAGAAGCCATCATGAGGCAAATTCTTAATGGGATTAGAGGTGATAAGGAATGGAAATTTTTCACCATAGCCTATGACCTCATCATGGATGTGCAAACTCCAGACTTCAGCATCTTTCTTCCACAACTCTTCAATTAAATGGCCAACAATACCATCTAGTGCTCTATATGAAGAAAAAAAGGACAGAAAGCTAAAAGGCAAGAAGAACAAAGAAGACAAAGTGGAGACTTCCCAAGCCAATACTTTAGGCAAGAGCAAGTGGAAATGGAAGAAGAAAGGAACAAATCATGATAAAACCAAAGGCCACAGTGTGCAACCTTTTCTTATTCAATGGGAAGACCTTGGAAGAAAGTGGAAGAGGTGGATATGGCAGCAATAGAGGCAAAGGTGAAAACAACTTCAACAATAACAATAGAGTCCATAATAGAAGGGTATACAACAATTAATCTTAAGATCAAGAACATGAAGACTCCTTGCTTTTCATAAATCTAAGCCACAAGGAAGGTAAATAAGATGATCATTTATTCTACATAGATTCAAGATGTTCAAACCATATTCCATGCAACTTAGCTCTCATATATGATTTGGATAGTCCAAATCATAGACATGAAGTACAAACAAGGAATAACACAAAGCATATTGTGGAGAAGATTGCTAATGTCAAAGCTTCCAATGGCATGACAAACATACTTGGCAAGGTACTCTATGTTCCCACTATTACAAAAAACCTAATGAGTGTAGGCCAAATAGTTGAGAAATGTGTGCAACTTTGGTTCACCCAACATGGAGCTTTTGTGAAAGATCCATGTCAAGGCTTCAAGAACATAGCGAGAGATGAGAAGCCAACAAGATAGCTCTATTCAAATTTGGGTCTCAAACCCTAAGTGATCTTGAAGTGTTGCATAAGAGGCTATCTCATGTGAATGAAAGAACCTTGAAGGATATATGTACGGGTTAAAGTGTTCTAGGACTACCAAACATATTAAAGAAACACATGATCAACAGATGTGATCAATGTCAGACTAAGAAGACATAAAGACAACCATCCAACCACAAAGGCTACATCCATAACAACTTATTAGACTTGGTACATATAGATGTGTGGGGTCCAAGTCGTGAACGTTCATTGGAAAGTTCAAGGTATTATGGCTCATTTATTGATGGCCATAGTAGATGAAATATTCCATACGTTATCAAAAGTAAGAACTAAGTGTTTGATTGCTTCAAAAAGTATCTAGCATATGTGGAGAACCATACAAGGAGATCATTCAAGAAGCTCATTTTAGATGAAGATAGAGAGTACTTCTCTAACGAATTTGATGAGTTCTTGTAGGATAAAGGTATCAAGAGGGTTATTTAATACCAATTGCTCTTGTCAATTGAATGGAATCGCAAAGAGAAGAAACAAGACATTGGTTGGATCAGCTAGAACAATGCTTGAAAAGAAGAGGTTGCCACATTATCTATGGACAGAGGCTTTTCAACTATTGTGTACGTTGTCAATAGACTACCATCCAAATCACTCCAAGGTGTGAATCCTTATGAAGCATGGTAAGGAGGACAACCTAGTCTTTGACATTTCAAGGTGTTTGATTGTTTATCTTATGTTCATGTACCTTCACAAATAAGAGGTAAGCTAGATGAAACGGAAACAAAGGGAGCATTTATTGGGTATGAATCAACTTAGATGGGTTACAAGCTCTACAATCCTTCAACCAAGCAATTCACTACAGGTAAGGATGTTGTGTTTTGAGAACACAATGTGTTAGTATGATGAGGATAAAAAAATAACTCTACCATATGATCTTGATTCTGATTTCCATCAATTAGGAAGAAATCATTAGAGAGAGGTCCAAGATTCAAGAACTGATATAGATGATGAACAAGATGCAAGGAAAAAGGATTACAATCTATGAAAGTCAAGAGGCAAAATAAAATGCAAGAGTCTGGAGAATGCTCCAAGCAAGCACTAAGAAGTTCAACAAGGGAGAACAAACAACATGAAAGATATAGATATAATTCCACATTTGTTACAAAGGACTCAATCTTTTTTTCAAAGGACTCTGTTTTAGAAGAACCATCAAACTATCAAGAGGCAAAGGAAAACCCTAATTGGGAAAAGGCCGTGAAGGAAGAACAAGATTCATTGAAGGAGATGGACACTTGTGATTTGGTTCAAGTTTCAACCTACCAAGAGGCAAAGAAAAATCCTAATTGGGAAAAGGTCATGAAAGAAGAAAAAATTGCATTAAAGGAGATGGAAACTTGTGATTTGATTCAAGTTCCATGAAAGACGAAAATCGATCCATTGAAGGAGATGGACACTTGTTATTTGGTTCACGTAATTGGTTGCAGGTGGGTATATAAACTAAAAGGGAACTCAAATGGATCAATATGCAGGTACAAGCAAAGATTAGTTACCAAAGGATGCTCACAAATGCATGGTATAGACTATGAGGGAACATTCTCACAAGTTTCAAAGATGACTACAATCAGAACATTGATAAGTGTAGTTGCTACAAGAAATTGGAGACTCTCCTAACTTGATGTAAAAAATGCAATTCTAACTGGTTGGAAAAGTGAAGAGGTATACATGTCACAATCATAACCTCTAGGATTTGAAAACCCTAATCATGCATCTTATGATGGGGGATTTGTTGATATATTTAGGTAGTGATGCGTGTGAACACACCAGGACCATCGATCACTTTTTCACCTCTTTAGGAGGTTTTTTCCCTCGGTTTGTATATATGCATGTAGCACTAATGGGTTACTTATCTTTCTACGTTCTAGTGGTAATACATTCAGTATTGTGTGTTGTGCTCCAAGCTCCTTCTTCTTCCTTGTGCTATTTGGGTGCTTCCATAGACCTCAAACTCCAAGGATTGGTATCACAGCAAGTTGTTGCTTCATCGAGGGCCTCGTTGACACCCCTCTAGTCACAATCTCAGAATTGCATGAAACTTGGTGAGCAAGCTGATTAGGAGATCAAAACAACTTTGTTCTATGGTGCCAAAATCCCGATCTGAGCTTGTTTCAGCCTCCGAATGCACTATCGCAACACTTTTCTAGGCTATTTCATCTTTTTTGCCAAAGATATATATATATATATATATATATATATATATATATATATATATATATATATATATATATATATATATATATATATATATATATATATATATATATATATATATATATATATATATATATATATATATATATATATAGGTTTTGGTTCACTAGTGTAACGTCTTGAAGTCTTCTACAGTTAAGCAGAATTCGACACAGTAATTGTGTTCAACTTTTTGAGATACAGTCAATTTTCTCCATCAAGCTAATTTAGTCAGTGGCCATGGCTGAAAGCAATGATGTCTTGTGCATGTTGTCAATTGAGGATAGTTTGGATGGTATGAACTACCCATTATGGACTTATATGATGTGTCATGCATTGGTCACAAAAGGGCTGTGGAATATTGTGCACGGGGTTGAAAAACATCCTATTTTACCTAGAAATACAAGTACTAAAGCTTATGGAAATGGCATCAAAGATGATGATATTCTGTAGTTTTCTGTTCATGCTTTAGTTTCTATTGCACCTATTGCACATCAAATTTGTTGGGATGGCAGAGATGCTCAGGCACATGCATTGATAGCCTTGTCTATCAAACATGCCATTATTCCTCACATTCACTCTTGTTGAACAGCTAAGGATGTTTGGGACACGCTTATCACTTTATACCAAGCAGGGAATGAGGTTCGTGTTGCTTACCTTTGAAAACAGATGGAGAGTGAGCACATGAATGAAGGTGCTTCTATGGAGAGTTTTCTAAGAAAGATCAAAGACTTGAAGGAATATTTGGCTTTTGCTGATGAAGTTATACCAAATACCTCACTTGTGTAGACCATTTTGAATGGTCTTCTTGATTCATCTTAGAGTTTTGCTTCTCTTGGAGTTAGATGTCTACAGAAGCACGCGAACAACACAAGGAAGAAGAAGAAGCTTGGAGCACAAACACAAAATACTGAATGTATTACTAGAGAATGTACAAAAGATGAGTAGCCCATTAGGGCAATAGGCGTATATACAAGCCGGGGGAAAAAAACCTCCTAAAGAGGGAAAAAAGTACCTGGGCGGTCCTAGTGTGTTCACACACATCACTACCTAAATATATAAACAAATCCCCCCTGGGAGTGATGCGGTGAAGAAGGAGCTAGCACTCATGTATAAGGAAGTGCCAAGCTATGTGGAAATCACTCCACAAAAGGAAGTGAGCCCAAAGCTTTGCGGAAAGCTTCAAACTTCTCCCTAGGCAGAGCCTTTGTGAAAAGGTCTGCTATGTACTCTTGCGTGGGCACATATGCCTAGCTGATCTCCCCAGCAGAGAACCTCTCCCTGACATAGTGATAATGCACCTCAATGTGCTTAGTGCGAGCATGGAACACAAGGTTCCTCGCAACTGCGAATGCGCTCTAACTGTCAGTGAAGATAATGGTGGCAGAAGAATGGACAACACCCAAATCAGCCATAAGGCATCTGAGCCACACACACTCAACAATCGCTGTGAAAGCTGCCCTATACTCAGCCTCACAACTGGAAGTGGCCACAGTAGGCTACTTCTTGCTCAACCAAGATATACATGAGCTACCAAGCATGAAGCAAAAACCACTAGTGGACATACGAGTGTCATAGCAACCAGCCCAATCTGAGTTAGAAAAAACATGCAAATCTGGCGGTAGTGATCCCCCCTTGGGATAAAACAACCCAAGTATCCGAGTACCACTCAAGTAGCGAAAGATGCGCTTAACCGCCTTCCAATGCGTGACTCCTGGGCAATCCATAAACCTACTCATCTGTGAGACAACAAACTGAATATCTGCCCGAGTAATGCATAAATAAATCAAGCATCCAACAACCTGCTGATAGAGAACAGCATCAAATGCATCTCCAGCATCATGAAGACTCAATCGTAAACCTGTCTCCATAGGAGTGGCAATAGGCTTACAGTCTTCAAGGCCAAAATGCTGCAATGATGTGTCAATATATTTCGTTTGACACAAAGCCATTCCACCATCAACTTGCATAAAGTAAATGCCCAAATAGTGATGCAAATGCCCCAAATCAGACATCTCAAATGAGGCATGCAAATCAGCCTTGAAATTAGCGATATGCTTCTCAATAGGACCAGTGAGCAACATGTCATCAACATAAAGTACAATGATCAAAAGCACATCATTAGCATGCTTAACATATAAGGTGCTTTCAGTTGGACTATTCTCAAAACCATGTGCAACCAGATAGGCATGTATCTTCTCACACCAAGCACATGGTGCTTGCTTTAAACCATATAATGCCTTTTTGAACCTGCACACCTGGTTTTCATGCCCTTTGTGCACAAAGTCGTGGGGCTGAAAAACATACACTTCTTCATGCAAATCACCATTCAGAAATGTTGTTTTAATGTCCAATTGATCTACATTCCAACCATGATGGGCTGCAAGTGCAGAAATACTCGGAACAGTAGTCATACGGCATGTAGGTGCAAAGGTCTCATCAAAATCAATGCCTCTTTCTTGTGCATAACCCTTTGCAACAAGCCTAGCCTTATACCTGTCAACTGTACCATCAGGTTTACACTTCAACTTGTATACCCACTTAGTGCCAATGGCCTTCTTGCCAAGAGGCAAGTCACATAAAGACCATGTACCATTCTTCATTATCGCATCATATTCAGATTGCATAGCAGCCATCCAATTTTCTGAATTATGTGCTTCATCAAAAGAAACAGGCTCATTCTCATCATAGAGACTAGACACATCCATAGCATAGCAATCTGATGCAAAGGAGGCACTATGAGAGCCCGAACGAGTAGGATATGACAAAGGTGCATCTAATTTTCTGTCATGCAAAGTTTGCACTAGCCATTTTGGCATAGTTTTTGCCTGCTCAATATCAGCTCTCTCATCAACAAGTGCATCATGTAAATCTACATCAGAAGTAGAATGATCTACATCATCATATGAAACCTGCAAAGGCTAAGAAGTTGCCTCATTAGGACCAGCACTAGACTATCCACCTGTAAAAAGAGGCATCAAAGTATCATACATGTCTTTGGAGCTAACAAATGTCTCCTTAGTACATGAAAGTAATGGTGGAATAGCATCTTCCACAAAGACAACATCACGGCTAACCAGAATGCCTTTAGTCTGTGGATGATACAGACGATAGCCTTTACTTTCAGAACAGTACCCAACAAAAATACATTTTACTACCTTATCATCCAATTTTCTGCGATGTTGTTTAGGCACTAGTGCATATGCCAATCAACCAAAAACATGCAGATGAGCAACAAATGGCTTGCGGTCATGCCAAGCCTTATATAGAGTGATAGACTGCAATGCTTTAGTGGGACACCTGTTCAGTACATATGCTGCACACATGACAGCCTCAAGCCAGAAACTATGAGGTAAAGCCTGACTCTTGACCATACACCTCGACATCTCCATGAGCAACCTGTTCTTCCGTTCAACAACTCCATTCTGTTGAGGTGTACTAGTATAGAAATAGCTAGTTAGTAGTAGCTAATGTGTAATAGCTAATTCATAATAGCTAATTCGTAATAGCTAATTCTTAATAGCTAATTCGTAATAGCTAATTACTAATAACTAATCAATAATAGCTAATTAGTAACAAGCCAATCAATAATAGCTTATGAGTAATAACTAATTAGTAATAGCTAATTCAAAATAGCTAATGAGTAATAGCTACTTAGTAATAGTTGATTACTAACAAACTAAATATTAATTCATAATAGGTAATTCATAATAGCTAATTGGTAATAGGTGATTAATAACAAGCTAATTAATAATAACTTACTGATAAGCTAACTAGCAACCATCTACTTAGTAATAGCTACTTAGTAATAGCTAATTAGTAACAAGCTAATTAGTAATGGCTAATTACGAACAACTAACCAAGAACTAGTTACTTCGTAATAGCTACTTAGTAACAAGCTAGTTAGTAATAGCTAATTTGTAATAGCGAATTAATAATACCTAATTACTTATAGCTAAGTACTAATAGCTAATTAGTAATAGCTAGTTAGTAATAGCTAATTCGTAATAGCTAATTCATTATAGCTAATCCATAATAGCTTATTCATAATAGCTAATTCCTAATATCTAATCAGTAATAACTAATCAGTAATAGCTAATCACTAATAGCTAATCAGTAACAAGCTAATCAGTAATAGCTAATTAGTAATAGCTAATTCATAATAGCTAATTAGTAATAGCTATTTACTAATAGCTACTTAGTAATAGCTAGTTAGTAATAGCTACTTAGTAATAGTTGATTACTAACCAACTAAATATTAATTTGTAATAGCTAATTCTTAATAGCTAATTAGTAATAGCTGATTAGTAACAAGCTAATTAATAATAACTTACTAATAAGCTAACTCAGAACTAGCTACTTAGTAATAGCTACTTAGTAATAGCTAATTAGTAATAGCTATGATGAATTAGCTACTTAGTAATAGCTACTTAGTAATAAGTACTTAGTAATAGCTACTTAGTTATAGTTACTTAGTAATAGCTACTAAGTGATAGCTAATTATTAATAGCTATTTGGTAACAATTTAACTATTAATAGCTAATTACTAATAAGTAACCTAGAGTTAGCAACTTAGTAATAGCTTGAATTAAATTAAGAAGACAAAGGTACAACAGAAGGGGACTAGTGCCCACGGGACCCCCCAATTCCCACAAAGCAGGGGAAGCTTGGTTGATTCCTAGGTAGCATTACAAAGAAGGTTGATCACCCTCTCGTCGCCCTCATGCGGGAGAGTAGGCTATTGCCGAACTTCCTTTATATTAAAAAAAAAAAAAAACTTAGTAATAGCTAACTAGTAACATGCTAATTAGTTACAAACAACTAACCATAACCATATACTTAGTAATAGCTAATTAGTAACTAGCTTTTTAATAATAGCTAATTAGTAACTAGCTTAGTAGTAATAGCTGATTACTAACAATTAACTAAGAACCAACTACTTTATAATAGCTAACTGGTCATAAGCTAATTAGTAATATCTAATTACAAACAACTAACCAAAGACTAGCTACTTAGTAATAACTAACTCATAACAAGCTAAATAGTAATAGCTAATTACTAATGGCTAACTAGGAACCAGCTACTTAGTAATAGCTAATTGTTAACAAGATAATTAGTAATAACTTAGTAACCTAGTAATAGCTAACTAGTAACAAGTAAATTAGTAATAGATACTAACAAGTTACCAAGAATTAGCAACTCAGTAACTAGTAATAATCTAATTAGTAATAGATACTTAGTAACAAGTAAGTAAGAACCAGCTACTTAGTAATAGGTAACAAGTAGCAACCTAATTAGTAATATCTAGTTACAAACAACTAACCAAGAGGCCATAGCCATGGATAAAAAGTAATATTATTAACATTAATCAACGTGAGAAGCTTACCTTTGTGAAAGTTGAGGTCACCATCAAAGAATCCAAAGATTGTTTGTTGCACATGTTCTGGTATTTCAGCACCACATTCAGGTCCTAAACAGTTGACTAACACATGACAATGTGTTGCAAAACAAATATACTATTATGAATGGTTGCATGGCATAAGGTGCACTCTAAAACTCACCCTCTCCTCAATATTCAAACCACATGCTATGCACATGTATGAAACACTGAGTAAGAGGGTTGATGGTAACTCTGGGGGAGGTAATGGCAAAAATGGTGACAATTCATTTGAATCCATCATGCTTAACATGTACTTTACAAAGGATAGATGTCGATTTGCACTCTTCAACCGATTCTCATGCAACTTATATTCAGCCTGTGTATGTAACAATCCAAATGATCAGTATTGAACCTTAAAAAATGTTCCAACCAATGTCAATAAAGTTAAATATTACCTCCACTTTAGGCAGCTTGTCATTCTCATATGGCTCAACCCCTAATAGCTCTAGATTAACAATATATATCTAAATTTGCATCTCCAACTAGATCCTCCTCTCAAGAGACATTCCCACATCACATTTCAATTCATCTATGGATACATGTACCTTTTTTCTCATATCAATGACTGTTGTAGTCATCTTAGACTTACCAGTCTTTGATAGCTTGGCTTGATCCAAATCAAGCTTGACCCTATCCAACTTATTTTGTTGTTGGGACAATAAATCATCTGACACAGGAATTGGGACAAATTTTGTGAACATTGACGGAAGATTCATGAAGTGAACGATGCCAAATCTAATAAGGAAGTAGAAGATGAGCATTCTTTTTGTATCTTAAGTGGGAGCTCAGTTCATCTTTCCAACAAATCAATGATTATGAGGAAAATCAAAAGAAATCAAAAGTGGGAGACGACTTCTATTTTTGACGGATGACAGATTGATGATAAGATTGGCCTCGTCAAACATCTATTCGATTATGAGGATACTTTACATTCATCTAACTTCTGACAAATTCAGAGGCCAATTGACGATGTATCTGGTGTGGATGATAAAGGACGATGACAATGAACACGCTCTCATACATCCTATGATTGGGGAATGGATAGAAAATCTGGAGGAAAGGCTGAAACCGGACTCTGATGATTAGCAGATGACATTTCTAAACATTTTTGCAACACACGTGGTCTTCTAAGATATGTCATCTCGAGCCGCCATCCAATTATGACTGTGTACTACAGGAAATTCATATATGATGATCACTTTATGGTCTACCATATTGCAGGAAAGCTGATGCGAATGTTGTGTTAAGGTAATCCTTATAGGCCTCTGGTGAATTGATGAATTAATCGAGTTATTTAATCTACCAAACATGCTGAATCTCTAGTAACATAAAGTTTCCAATAACATTTTATCATATGATCTGTAATGACCGACATTCTCCTGATCCATCTGATGCTCCATAATCTCGGTTGAACCAACTCCATTAACACCTCTGAACTCATGCATAAATAATCTAACCGATTCTGATACATATTGAGAACAATTGCGCCTTCTTTAGCGCTATTCCTCTGTGTTGGAGAGATTAAATGCGGGGTAAACTTCATTCATGTCCAGCGTAGATTATTTTTTTATGATTTATATAATTATTCTCAACTAAAGAAGTTGAATTTAGTGTGTTATAAAAGGCGTATTGTTATTGTGTACGATCGATCACATTCTATCGAAACTAATTACTTATATGATTACTTACAATTGACTAAATCTAATTAGCGATCATATATCTAATAATTGAATGAAATTATCTGTGGTTCGCGTGACACTTTTTATGTTTTGAAGTATCCTCAAAAACAACAAATATCATTATTTATAATATTGCGAAAACTCAAAGTTACACAAAACAAATGAATTGTCAATTATTCTGAGGAACCTTGACTTTATATATCTATCTTACGAGTTCAAGTTTGTCTTAGAAACAAGAAATATCATTATTTATAATATTGCGAAAACTCAAAGCTACACAAAACAAATGAAGTGTCAATTATTCCGAGGAAGTTTGACTTTTCATATCTATCTTACGAGTTCGAGTTTGTCTTAGAAACATATACAAGAAGAATCTTAAGTAAACCAGAATATAAAAATTTGACATCTTGTTACTCTTTTGAAAAAAAATATTTCTTGATGAAAAGAATGAACTGGATAAGTGTGATGAACCTTTTATGTCTAAGCACTTAAGGAGATGTTGAATAGGTTTAGGAAATGAATATTCCAAAGACTTGATTTTCTAAAGAACTTCAAATTTGGATTGGATTAATTTCCATTGAGTTTAATTTGCTTCTTTGAGTCTTCACTCCACCTGAGATTTCTCCAAGCACCCGGGGTGAGCCATTGGATTTGGCGGTTGACTTCATCCACCACCTGAGCGTCCACAATCCACATACTTCTAACAATGGGAAGAAATGAAGTGCCATTCAAACATTTCATGATCCTATGTAATAAAGTAAGTGTATGGTCTAGGGATTTGACTACTTCAAACAGATCTCGAATCGGAGACCATTTGGTCACTCGTCTGTAGGACCAAATACCTCAGGAATAGACTCAAGCATAAGTTCGTGTGCCCTCATATTCAAGTAATCCACTTAGCCTAGTGGTTAAGTCTCAAGGTTGTGAAGGAGGAGGTCTGGGGTTCAACCCCCATGGGGAGCATGGGGAGAGAGTTTTGCCCAAAGAGCTCAAGAGCCTTCTAACTCAAGTTAAGGTGAGTTAACTTGAGTTCAGTGGACCTAACTCGATAGGCGAGTACACCAACCACTAGTGGACTCTAGTGGAAGGTACTAAAGAAGTGGTCGAGATCACTCAAGCCACTAGTAGAATCTAGTGGAAGGTATGAAAAGAGTGGAGGAGATTGCACATGCACTTGTGGACTCTAGTTACATTTGTGGTCCTCATTGATTCGAGCAGCTATATATACAACCATAAGGTTGGGAGGAGAGTTATCTCTATAGCACGTAGTGGTCCTGTTGCTCTAGCACAATGGTGAGAACCACGTTAAGAAGCTCCACCTCCTTAATGTCAATCCGCGGAAGAGATAAGAGTGATATGAAGATCGTGAATGTGAAATGAAGTGAGAGTGATGGTGAGAAGCATAGAGATGCACACACACATACACACACACTACGAAGAGGCAAGCAAGACACAATGGAAGGTGAGAAATCAACTCTATTGCTCAAGATCTCAATTACAGGCTCAAAATAGCTCTAAGCTCACACTAACCAACAAGCTAACCTCAAAATGAGCTCTCTAGCTCTTTTTATAGTTTCTAGACTAGTTTTGACCGGTTTCACATCTAGTGACCGGCATAGTTAAAAAATAGGTCCTATGCGCTATTTGAGAGGGTAAACGGGTAAACGGCAAGCTCGAGGATTCCTCGGTTTTCACAAAATGGAGCTATAGATTACGAAAAAGGTTTTTCTATGTTACATATGTTACAATAGTGATGAAAATCATTGTTGGAGGTTTTGAAGAGTATTTATAAAACATAATTCTTTTGAAAAAAGATCCGACTGACTCTCTGCTCTGTCTTTACATGCTTCCGCGTCTTCTATGCCTCTGGCTGCTGCCAACACCCCCCTCCCTCTCGCTTCTATCATCCTCAACAGAACCTTGTTGTGCGGTCTGTCGGATGTAGTTCTGTAGTAGTTCCTTAGCGAGGGTGTGTTCTGATATTCGAATGCCTCGGGCCAAATCTGCCTCGAGTTTCTCCCAATCAATTGGTTGCGGTTCATCGGGTGGTGGGAGTCGATAATGTGTGGAATATACCATCTGTTCACAGGCGGTGGGCCTGTTGATGAACACTTCTGAATGGTATTCCCAAAAACCGGTTGTGAACATCTCTTCAAAAGTCTGCTTGTAGCACGCCGGTAAATATTTAATTCTACAATGCCAGGCATAACACACCCGTAGCGATGGCGTTGTACTCATATCATATGCAAGATCCAGATTGCCATGTTCGAAGCCCGGGGTGTTTACATGAGGTGCCTTTATACGACGGAAGAGTTTAAAAACCATTTGCATCATGTCAAAGATTTTGACGGTCATGTGCGCTGCTATATCCTCCATGTGTTTCAAGCGAGGGAGCCAGTGATGAATCGTGGCCATCATGTATCCCACTGTTGGTAGTTCTATGGGTGGCTTGAAAATATGGGTAATTTAACCAATCCTGGCACTGCTTGTTGTTTTGTACTTTAATGGCAAATGCTGTCCAAGAGCGGCGACGTGGCACTGGTCCCCAACATGGGTTGTATTTCAAATGTAGTGGTGCCTTTACCCAAGTACTCATCATCTCAGGATATTCTTGTAAAAGATCTTTACGCCACTCTGGTTGATAAATCTCTCCTTGCTGCGCATCCAGTGGCAAATCATTAGGCTCAAACTGAGTAGCGTGAGATGGTTTCTTGTATGTTTCTTTCTCTATGGCCAACTGTTTCGGCCATTAGCATAAAATACGGTTTGTACTGTAGCTCATGCCCTGATATATATCTACGAGGGGCCAAGTGAGCAAAGTAGGGCGACTGTAAAATTCTTTCCTCAATCATTGCCATTGCGTGCAGCTGCGCCTCTACGCGTGCTGAGTGGGTGGTTCCAAGCTCTTCCACTGTCTTCATCCATGCGGGGGTTGGAAGTTCATACGTCATCTGACCTTCAGCCATGACTCGTCCGCCTAGGATGGGTTGTGGTTCGTAGGCTTCTTCAAATGTTTCCTCCACCGGGATGGTTACATTTTCTTCATCGGCTGGGAGCTCTGGTGGGGAATCTGGCCGTGGTGGTGCTTCATATATAGCTATCCGCGACTCAAGAGTGGATACCTGGGCCCGTAATGCATTGAGTTCCTCTAGGATGTTAGGAGAAGGGTCCGAAAGGGGCTGGTAATCCTTGGGTTGCTGGTAGTCCTTGTGTTGCAGGTGCTTTGAGCTGGAGTTGTTTATGATCTTCCTTTAGCTTCTAATATTCTTCGTTCATTTGATCATATTCATCGAGCAATCTGATGTGATCATCGAGCAACATTTTCATTGATTCGGAGGGCACTGCTTTGAACCGGCTAGGACTTAATGGTTGGTCTGGGTTATCGAGAGTAGCTTCTAAAGTTTCTCTGTTCTGCTCTTGTAGCCGCTGGTTTTCTTCCTTTGCTGCTGCTAGGTGCCTTTTGAGTAAGCCCATGTTCCGAGTCAGTGTCGCATTGCGAACTGTCTGGGCCCTTAACAAATTGTCAAGATCAGCAGTGGCCTCTTTGGCTTTCTGTTCACTTTCTAGTTCCAGCTTGTGATAAGCCTCGCGTAGTTCTTGGTATCGAGTATTCAATGAGGCATTCTCAATCGAGAATGAATTAAGCTGCGACTGCAAATCGTTGGTTGTCCTCTGCAGCTGCTGATAATTATTTCCAAGAGATGTGAACTCATCTCTTACTTGCGTCATACACGTGAACATTTGTCGAAAAGCTGTGTCTATGGTGGGTGCTAATATTAATGGTGTGCTAAGTGAAGATGCAGTGGGTGTAGATGCAAAGGGAACGGGGAATGGGGGTGGGAAAGTGGATGCTGTGGTGATTGTTGAAAATTGTGGTGTGCTTAAATATTATGGTGCCACCATTGACATGAGTGGTGGTGCGGTAGGTGGTGATATATCCATATCGCTGGATGTGGTGTTGCGTGCGGTGACTGTGAATAGTGGTGTGATCCTGGGTAAGTGTGTGGGTGTAAATACAGGATTTACAAAGGTTGAGGAGTAATCTACCGAGGGGTTGTCTTGGACGGCTTGGTGGAAAGGGGAAAGAGGGGTTACGGTGGGTCGGGGAGGTGAGACTGGGGAGAAGGTTAATGGAGGTGGGAATGGGAAAAGGGGTCTTGGAGGTGTGGGGAAGGATGGAAAAGATGGATGGAGAAATGGGTTGGATAGAAAGGTGGATAGGTTAGGGGGTAGACTAGATTGAGTGGGTGCGGGAATTGTGGGCTCAGTGGGAGTAAAGACGACTTCTGCTACTCCGCCGGAGAAGGAGGATGTTGTTCTGGGAGAAGGGGGATGTATGGGGGAGACTGGATGGATGGGAGGTGAAGGAGGAGCAGTTGGGGTGACAGGTACTTCGGTAACTGTGGAGGTACGTACATCGGTAGTACGGGGTGGGGAGTCGACGATAATGGTGTCTTCTGCCAAAGAGCTTTCAGGGACAAGACGTGCTTCCCTGGCCTGTTCTGAAGATTGTGCTCCTGTTGGGACACGAATGTATTCACCCGGTTTTGATAATAGCCGTACGTGTCGGGGGTCATACTACGGTAATGGTTTCCTCTGTAAATATCTTAAGGCTTCGGTAGGTCCGACTGATTTGACAAGCTCTCTGAAACCTCTGATGTAGACTTCTTCGAACCCTCCTGAGAGGAGTTCTTGTTCAATGATTGTTTGGCTTTCTTTGTCACTCAACTTCTTGCGTGCCCAAACTTTTTCCATAGTACGATATAATTTTTTTATGGCTAACGTATAAGCTGCAGCTTCGAAGGTTTCTTCTTCGTGTGTGCTCGTGTCACCTTGGGTGTCGGTTTGTTGTCCTTGTTCGTCTGTTTGGACATGTTCTTGGGAGTCATGTGTACCCTGACTGGCTTCATCGTCTCCTTCGTCGTCATCTGTTGCTGTTCTTTCGTCATCTGAGCTCGATACGATTTACCGTTGTGGTTGATCTCGGGGTCTGGTGGGGTAGCTGGGCCTTTCATATTCTTGAGAGAAGATCTGGCCTTCCGAAAACTAAAACTCACTTGAAAATACGTCCTGCATCTCAAAATCATATGTTTTGCCTGCTTGTTCTGTTTCTAAATGGGGTATCGGGAAAGAGAAAGCTTCCGCACCAATAGTGGTGGGAACTTCTGCTGTAGTGGTGGTAGGTCCTGGGATTGTGGTTGTTGGAGTAGTGACTGTGCTGGTAGTGCCCTCCGTTACAACTGGTCTTGATAACCGTATACGAATAGGTTGTACTGTGGGAGTGGCTTCTGTCGAACATTGCTCTGGAGATGGTTGTGGTGAGGGTGATTCTAGCACCTGAAGGCAGGGGATAGTTCCTCTCATTCACTTTCCTGCTCTTCCTTTGCTAGGCTTCCTAGCTTTCTTTGTGGTTCCTTTAAATGCTTTCAGCTCCTCACTTGTCATTGCTCGCTCAATCGGCAAGTCATATGCTAAGCACATATATACGATTCTAGTCAGTGCGCAGCATCCATTGATGACTTTCTTTCTTTCCCATCTATGTTGTGCTAAATACATCTGATCAATGATCCAGCTAGCTAGATCAACTGTCTGGGGTCCCATACATGATAAATACAAACCAAACCATATTCGTTTGTGAGGCATTGTGAATCTGACCTGAGTGGGGAAAGCAAAATGCTGCATACATATCCGTAATGGCTTTGAAAGCTTAGGTGTGATCGCCGAAATCTCCTCCCACTTAGTGACGTCCCCACGTTTCATAGCGTCAGAAACTAACCTTTCTCGCTCTGTGGGAAAGATAAAATCTTTTATATGGTGGATCGTTCACTAAAGATGGCAACATAAAAGTTCCTGGCAGATCCTTGTTCTCCGAAGCCATCAAAGTGGTGATTAAATAATAGCATCTGTAGAAGTCAGGTTTAGGCAAAGGGTCACTCAAATACTCTGTGAAGCTGGCTCGTGCCCAAACATGTGTTAAGTCTTGTGTGTTATGTAGCCCTTCAAACTCTCTTGAGAAGAATTGATATTTGCCCCATGTACGGTCATCAAAAGTTAAATTAGCCTCAAATATGAACTCAGCATCCGCCAATGGTCCTGCCAGCCCTTGAAACCAATGAGAATTACGATGAATCTTCTCAGTATAACCTCGAGGAGGGTCGTCAATAGGCATGGCTCCTGGGAATCCTTGGAATTGTGGCGGTGGGGCCGTCAGATGGGACTCTGCGAGTAAAACACGGATAGGTGCTACAGGTGCACTCCGGCCTGCTTCTGATCGTCCTTCTTTGGTTTGCATGATGATTTTCATGCTAATGGAAAAGATTAGCTACAAAAGATTAGCACATTAGTATGGAAATTAATTATGATTCCATTAAGGTGAGACCGCAATCCCTTTCCATAGCCGATGTGTAACCTGTGTAGCCAAGTGTTGTGATGTGATTGATGCAATTTTCTTGCAGAACTAGTGCAGGTCTCTAGACACCTATATGTTTTCAGATAATGCCTACATTGCTTAATGAGGTGTTATTACAGATGATGTCGGGTTATAGTGTGTGGATTTTTACAAGGTTTAGTCGTGAATGAGTTATTACATGGTTGTAGATTAGTCGGGGTGGGAGTTATGTTAGACAAGGGGTTAGGAGAAGACTTCTGGATACATTTTGGTATCCACTTCCTAAGAGTTTATGATCGGGTGATAGGTCTCTGCGGAGGGACAAAAGATGATATCGGATTTGGTGATATGGAGGGCTGAAAAGCTTTCCGAGGGGTGTATTTTACATGGCTTGAGGGTTGAGCTATAATACATGGTTTGGGTACCCACATTTGCATGGGTGTGGGTCTGTGCATAAGGTACTTCTTGGCGATCCAAATTTGTCGAATGTTCGAACTTGTAGAAGAAGGTCGAGGGGATGTTGGATACTGATTCTGCTTCTGCCTTGACTTCTTCTTATCAATGTCTGCGTTGTTGGAATGAGTCGGTGCTTTCTGTCCTTTTGGCACCCATATTTGTCTCGTGCCTCTTGCTTTGTGTTGCTGAGACTGCTTTCCTCTTTGCGTCGTCTGATGTTGTCGTCGGTCTGGGTTCCTTCGTAGTGGTTGACTCCTTTGTGGTTGAGGTTGAGAGGTCGGATGGACACTCTGCTTTGGAAAAGAAGGGAGGTCCAACACTTGCGAAACCTGCCCATTAGGAAGTGCTCCGTTTTGTACTTTTAATCTAGGCCAGTCCGCAATAAGTGTGGAAGGATGGGCACCGCAGGGTGTTTTGCCCATGTGGTCGCTGATGTAACCCACCTCACCGCTGATTGTGTCCATCTGCCCAAGCGGTTGGGTAATTGCCCCTTCTAGTTTGCAGGAAGCCCCAGGGAAAATCTCCTGACATCCTTCTGACTGACAACTGTCTATAGCCAAGCCCGAGTGGGTTGGTGTAGACGTAACGTGACTAATCTGACCAAAGATCTTCGAGTCTTCCACCGCATGCATTTCATAGGGCCTAGGGTTACAAACCTCAGTGGGAATGCCATTAGGGAAGTCAAGCGGTATCACTCGCTTCTGATCTAAGGTTCCAATCTGCAAGGAGCCTTGTCTAAGATTTAGGTCCACCGAGTGATCGTATAGCCAATCTTGGCCAAGGATTAGGGGTTCTATCAGGTCGTCATCATGGCACACTAGTAGCTTTACTGTCAAGGTCACTTCGTTTATGAGGATAGGAAGGTCCATCTCACCCATGCAAGGGGTTTCCATGCCTCCTAGCCCTATGAGGTATGCCTCAATTAGCTGCATTCCTATTCCTGAATCCTTATAGTGGCACCATCTAATCGCACTAGTCGCAACACCTGAATCAATTAAAGCCCTGAGCTCTTGGCAAGGGTTGTCGTGCTCTAGCCTGACTGTAATGAATGGTCTCCTGTCCACGTTCTCTCCCTAGTCCTTGTCTTCTTAACTTCATGCGCTTAATGCGTTCTATAGCTTCTGCCTGAGCTTCAGCTCGTATTCTATTTTCTTCCTCCTTACGCTTTTTTGCCAGCGTGAGTCGTCTAAGCATATCCTCAATAAGAGGTTCCTGATATAACCTAACTCTACAGCCACTAATGTAATTAGGCATTATATCTCCTTCTAAAGTGGCTAACTGTACTGCTCCACTTGTCGAGAGTCTGTTAATCATCATAGGTCCATAACCTCGCTTTTCTAACTTCCGTGGGTGCTGTTTTCAGCGTATATACGAGAACTAAATCTCCTTCTTTCAAGCCTTTATCTTTCACATGTGCATCAAAATATGCTTTCTGTCGCTTCTTTGCCGCGTATATTCCTGCTACTGCTTTCAGCCTGGTTTCTCCTAATCGTTCCAAGTCCTTCTTGCTGATAATTCATGGCCGGTCCACTGATGTTCTTCTACAACCTTAAGGGTCGGTATCAAGAAGTCCAAAGGAAGCACAGCATTCTGACCAAAAACCATCTGAAAGGGAGTTGCATTGAGTATGGTCTTGTAGGCCACTCGATATGCCCAAACAGCATGGTGTAACTGTTTGTCCCAATCTGAACATTTGTTGTTCACGAGTTTCGTCAGTACGTTACAAAGAATCTTATTAGTGCTTTTAGCCTGACCATTGGCCTGAGGATGATATGGTGCGGATTTCTTGTGAATCACCATAAAATCCTGTAACAAATATTCAATGACTTGGTTTAGAAAGTGAGTTCCTCGATCGCTCACTAACTCTATATTAGGCAATCCATATCTTGTAAAGACATTTTCAAATAAGAATTTTGCAGTCGTGTGTGCATCATTCTTTTTGGTGGCTTTTGCCTCTACCCATTTGGTGAGATAATCTGTGGCAACAATAATGTATTCAACATGTGTACCTTTTGCAGGGGGGTTAATGGGTCCTACAAAGTCTATACCCCACTTGGAAAATGCACGTCCGCCCATCATGGGTTTCAATGGCATTTCATCTCTACGAGTAGGAAATTGAGTTCTTTGGCACACATCACATCTCTTTACATAGGTATGTGCATCCATGTGAAGAGTGGGCCACCATAATCCTGCAAAGAGGATGGCTTTGATTATCCTATCTGGTCCAAAGTGACCTCCTGCAACACCTTGGTGTGCAGTCCCTAGTATGCTCAAATAATCGCTTTCATGAATACATTGTCTTGTCGCGCTAAGGTCATTCCTTGAGGGAATGTTTTCGTCCTCAAGTATGTCACTAGAGGCTCACTCCAGTTTTGGTGTGAGAGACACGTGATATAATGTAGCATGTTCTACCGGTGGTCTTTCAAAACAAACATGGCATTCTTTACACAACTTGTAGACATCTGCTTCCATAGTAGACCAATATACTCCTAGTCTATACAGAGTCTGTAATGTTCAATGTTTCAAATGATGTTGCTGTAATGCACCTATGTGTGCTAATTGCAACAAGTTCGCATGTTCTGATTCATCTACAAAACAAGCAAGAATCTTTTGATTATCCTGTTTATATATACCTCCTGCTATTATGTGATATCTTTGAGATTTGGTAATCTCTCCTTCCTGGATCTTTATCTTAGGATTTTTGGGTCCATACGTGAGAATAGGGACAATAGGCTTAGCCCATTCTGGTGCTATCTCAAGGTTAAACAAGTATGCATCAGGAAATTCATCCACTACTCCTTGAGGAGCTTCTCCTGAGGTTAATCTTGAAAGGTGGTCAGCTCTAAGATATGTCTTTCCTTTCCTGACTACCACTTCAAAATCATACTCCATGAGTAATAGAAACCAACGTATCAGTCGTCCCGTGTTACATGGCTTGTTGACTAAATACAATAGTGCTTGATGATCTGTAAAGAATTTGAACTTGTTTGCCATTAAATAGTGTCTGAATTTCTTTACTGCGTAGATCATCCCTAATCCTTCTCGTTCCGTCGTGGTGTAATTTCTTTGTGCTGCGTTCAATTGTCTGCTCGCGTAAGCTATGGGGAGATCTATGTTACCTTCACTCGTGAGTTGTGCTAACACACATCCTATGGCATAGTTGGATGCATCCACATGCACATGGAATGGCTTACTCCAATCCGGGGTTGTCAATATAGGTGTTGAGCACAAACGTTGTTTGAGTTCGTTGAATGAATTCTTATATTCATTTGTCCATTCAAAATGGGTCAAAAGAGAGTACAATGGGTTGGCTATGATTGCATACATGTGTATGAATCTCCTATAATAACCGCAATGACCCATAAATGCCTGCACCTCTTTCACGTTTGTTGGTCTAGGTAATTCTGCAATTACTTTCACCTTTTCTTCATCTGTAGAAATTCCATTCTTTGACACAATGTGTCCTAAAATTTTGCCTTGTCTGACCATGAAAACACATTTTTTTGGGTTCAAACAAACCTGATATTCTCGACGTTTGTCAAATATTTGTCTTAACTCAGGGATATGTGTCTGTCTTATATTCGAATGAGCACATAAGTCATCGACATAAACTTCCAAATTCTTGCGTAAGAATTCCTTGAAAACATGACACATGAGTCGCTGGAAAGTGGCGGGTGCATTTGTTAAGCCAAAAGGCATTACACGAAATGCAAATATGCCCCATTCTGTGGCAAAAGCCGTCTTGTGTTGGTCTTCTGGAGCAATGGCTACTTGATTATAGCCTGAGAAGCCATCAAGAAAGCTGTAAACTTCCCTGCCCGCAACTCTTTCCAATAAGTGTTCTGTAATAGGAAGAGGATAACTATCTCTAATTGTGGTGGCATTAACTTTTTTAAGGTTAATACACACACGCAATTTTCCATTTTTCTTGGGCACTACCACAATGGGGGATACCCATTCCGTATGCTCAATTTCGTAAATGATTCCTGCTTCTATCAAGCGATCTATTTCCTCTTTAATTTTCGCAGCGTAGTTATCATTGTACTTGTATGGTTTCTGTTTCGTGGGTTTTGCATCTGGAGTCATAGGTATTCTATGAGAACATATGTCTGGATCTACTCCTTTCAAATCTTTGTAACTCCATGCGAACACATCTCTATATTCGCGCAATAGGGCAACTAATTCTTCTTCTTCTTTATTCGTCAAATCATGCCCAATGTATGTACATTTTTCTTCTTCTCCTTCTACGGCAACTATGATTTTCTTGGTTTTCTCTCGATTATCATATGCTTCTCCTATTATCTTCTATTTCATATTTCTTGAAGTTCTTGGGTACTTCAAATAAGGATTCTTCTTTTTCTGACATGGTTTCTTTCTTCTTTCTCTTCTTGCCTTCACTCTTGACAGTCACTTGAGTGGCTAATCTCACCTCATTCATAAGTTCTTCATGATTCTGAGGGTGAGTTTCTACTTCGTAGAAATATTCTTCTTCTGATGCAAAGGGTGGGTCCATAATAATTGACTCTAAATCGAAATCACTTGCATCCTCAAATGCATCAGTGCTAGGTTCACATTCTTCTAAAATGGAATCACACATGATTGGCTCTATCTTGAAAACTGAGATATCATAGCCATCCTCGTCATAGTGGGGTGTCCATTGTTCCTCATTGATGGCTACATCCATGGTTGCTAGGATTTCTGCCCAACCATGGGGTTCGAATTCTTCATCTAGAAATACTACTGGTGCGTAAGCTGGGTCTTGAAGAGTTCGTGGATGTTGTTTTGCACCTAAGGTCCTGGCTTCTAACCGTTCTTCTTCTTGTTTTGCAACTTTACACATCCATAGATGAGTGTCCTCGTGCAACCATGAGGGATCTGACTCTAAAGAATGTACTGATTCTGTCTCTACTGGTGTCTTATGGATGGTATTCCATTGTATTGGGGGTACATCTCGATGTGAATAGTCTTTAAGATTGACTTTAGTAGTCACTCCTAAATGTTGCAAGTACAAAGAATTAGTTCCCCAATCTTGTATAATTTGCAACTGATGCATGAATGGTCGTCCCAATATCATCTCGTAAGCATGATTCTTCGCAAAATCACAAATGGCAAAGGTATGCTCAAACTCCACACCACAAGTGGTGAGAGATATGCCTTCTAGTAAGCCTAATGGTTTCTCTATGTGTCCATCAGCCATTTGTAGTTTCATCCTGGTAGGTCTGAGTGCTGGCTTACCCCAACGTCTCCATAAAGCGGTGGTAGCTATGGATACTCCGACTCCTGAATCTAAGATGGCTTTCGTGGTGTAGCCCTGATGGGTTATTGGAAGATACGTGTTACCTTCCTCTCCTTCACTTACATCTCCAATCTTTTCTACGGGTATCTCTGGTACCCTCTTATGTGATCCTATCTGTGAGGAAGTTGTAGCAAGCTCGGGGAATTGATTTGCTACATGTCTCCACAATTCTGGTTTAACCTTTAACAATTCCTCCAGAATGAGATTACACTGTACTTTAGTGTTCTTGATCACTTCCGTGTTTCTAGGGATTACTGATTCTTCATTCCTCACTATTATCGTGGGTGCTCTCATACTAATAGCCTTAGCTTCCCAAGGTCCTGTGAACTGGGGTAATTCATCCAAAGAATTAGATTCAAAACCTGTATGTTCACTCCGTTGTTCTTCCTCTACATCATCGTAAATAGAGGGGATGTCTTGGGGAAATTGCTCCTGCAAATCGTCTATTTCTTGAATAGGAGGATGGGTTCCTTATTCTTTTCTCCACTTTTCTTCTTGGATTTCTCTCAAAAATTCATGTGAATATTTATGTATGGAAGACAAATTGTCTTCCCCTTCTGTGTTGGATACTTGAGACAGGGATGGTGCATTTCTTTCCTGTGTCTGTGGGATGATAGGATTCCTATACTGATCCTTTTTCTCTTTGCTTTCTATCAAGTATTCTAGCCTCTCCATTAGTCCTTGAAAGTGTAGTTCCGGTTTTGCCATGTTATTCCAATTAAGATATCTAGAGGCTTCGAACAAAGCTTGTCCTAACTCTACCATCTTCATACAAAGTTTAGTCCTCTCTATTTCTAATTCTGCTCGAGGGTAGTTCTTACTCATTTCAGCTACTTGAGGTCCTTCTTTTATTCTAGCTTGATATGCACGAAACATCATGTCTAGGTTTTCTGGTATGGGTTCCGCTAAAACCGATCCTGATTTCTGAGCTGGGTTCTCTTGATTCAACTCCTGTGAAGTCAATTCTAGAATTTTGGCTCTAGATTCCTTCAGACTTCCTTCCAACTCAATTATCCTTTTACTCCATTTTCTCTTAATTCTTTCTCTAGAATCTTTCCAAGATTTTGTTTTTTTACTACTAGATTCTACAACTTCACTACTTCCGGCTACTTTCTCCTGATTAAGTTGTTGGTTCTCTAAGAGCGCCTGGGCTCTTGTTATAGCTTGGATAGGCACGTATGTAGGGTTAGATCCATCTGCATTGTTTACAATACCTATCACGTTGATCGGTGTCACATTTGAAGCGTTAACTGGGTTCTTAGGACAATCTTTGATTATGTGCTCTTTACCACAATCGGCACAAAAGCCTTGGATGTTATAGTACTGTGAATGTCCTACTATTGGAGGATGTGGACAATCCTTTATGAAATGATCTCCTTCGCACCTAAAGCATGGTCCTCTAGGGCCCTGTGGTCTTTGCTGTCTCAATTGGGCCGTGGATTTGGGTTTGTGTACATCACATTAGCATAGTCTGGCTCCCAACTAGGTTCCACTGGTGGACTATCATAATGATATGTCTAAACGTGTTCTGGTGACTCTGTGTAATAAGCGGGGGGACTATCTACATGAGTAGAGTCAAAACTGTTTGAGTTCGGGTCACTCTCTGTGATCAAAGGTGAAGAAGGCACTAAGGCCCTACTTAGGTTCTCTTCTGCAGCAGCGTATTTGACAGAGATGACATTCACTGGTGGGGGTGGCTGCTAAGCTAAGACAGGTTGAGGTCTCTGTTGAGCCTAATACGGGTAGTTCTGAGGAGGCCTATAGTAATAAGGCTGGGCATTGTAATGGCCTTCATACCTACCTGGCTGCGGGTATGCTTGCGGGTAGTTTTGTCTTACTGCTTGTTTGTTGTATGGGCAGTCCTGTGCTGTATGATTTGTGAATCTTCTCTCAATTGTACAGTATTGGCCACTAGGGTTGGCTTGCGGTTGCGTTGCATTGGGACACACGTTCGCCAAATGATTTCCACCACAAGTGTAACAACATACATTAGTTGTTAACTTAGGCATCTGTTTACTAGAAACTCCTAGTTTCTGGGCCACTTTTTCTGCTAGGTCCTCTATTGAGCTAGACAATTTGGTGGATGCTGGAGAAGAACAATCTGAGTCCTTGTAGACTTTTGAGAGTTCCAACTCATCTCCTAAGTTGTCCTCAATGTCTATACATATTCTTACACACTGCTCTAGCGTTCTGGGTTCTTTTAGGTACACGTAGGAGCGTAGTTTAGAGCTCAACAAGCCATCTAGAAACAATGACACTTGTTTGGCTTGTGAGGGTAACTCTTGCATTGGACATCTTTCAACATATTGTCTAAACCTATGTCCTGTCAGTCTTACTGTTTCCTGAGGGGTCTATTTGAAGCTATGAACCAGAGAAGACGTGTCATGTCGAATCCCACTTTTAGAGAATTTAGTGATGAATGACTCTAAAAAGTGATGGATGTCTCTAAATTGCCTTTGTTGCAATGGTTGGAACCAAGTTAAAGCTGTGTTCTTTAATGTTAGTCCAACTGTGTTGTATTGCGTGAACATGTCTTCGACTTGTTCTGCCCTTAACACTTGTTTAAATTCTATGACATGGTCATAGGGATCTCCTATCCCATCAAAATAATTTTTCATTGATTTTACTAATTAAGTGGGTCTCAATATTCTTGCATGTTCACGTGGTCTAGGTAGAGGAAAATCATCTCTACCACCTGGTATTCCATGATCTCTTTGTCTATCTGCTCTATTAGTGTCTGTGGTTGTTCTATCTCTCCCTATGGGGTGATTGAAACTTACTTCCGGTCTATCTTTGTTTTTCTCTCTTTGATTACCATGGGCTGAGGATGTTCCTGCCCCTTTTTGGTTCACGTTTACGTTTGTTCGTGATGGAGGGAATACCAATTCACCTCTCCATGTGTACGTGTTTCTAGCGTGGTTAGGCACCACAAAGACTCTTTCTGAAGTCTCATCCAGGTATACAACCTTTCCAGGTGTATCAGGGTCCTTGAACTCGTAGATTATAATGGAGCCTACCTCGCTAGGTTGTTCTATTCTGTATCTCCAAAATGCTTCGTCAGTTTCTTTATTTACAAACAACTCTATGCTTCTATTGTCCTGAGGGGTCCATTCTGGAACTAGTACTCGTGTCAGTACAGATTTCCCTCTGGGTGTTCTAGGTTCTTCTAATGGTTCTTTTCCTTGAGATTTTGCTTCTGTTTCCCACTGAATTACGCCAAACTCATTGGTATTGTTTGGCTGCGTACTTAAGATATACATCGTTCCTTCCTTGTCTATGTACGCGTCTATCTCAAATTTCACCACTAGACGTTCCAATCCAATGGGTTGATCGGGATTGTGCATCTGCACTACTTGTCTTCTCAAACCATCCTCATAGATGCGGGCATCTAAGCGGTTGGTTCGAAGAAACTCCAATTGAGTCCTATAGGGTCCTTCAGGTCTTTCTAAATATGCAACATTCGACCCTCCTTCTAGTCTGTCTGTGCTAATTGCCATTTCTAATTCGCTAGTATCTGAGCTTTGGTAGGGATAACTAGTGTTCAATTGTTGAGCCCACGATCGAGCAGTAGTGCCTACACTTGCTTCTGATGATCTAAGGCTTCATCGGTCTGACTTACCTATGTGTTTGCCCGATCTAAGGTTCATTAATTTTCTTCCTTGTACACTCAGTACACGCTCAGATCGACAAAGATTCTTTGTTATTACTTTCTTGATTCTTTTTAAATTTCTTTAGGTTCTTGTCTTGATGTATGCGTCAGGAATTCGACTTTCTGTGGTACTTTGAGTTCTCGTTCCATCAGACTTATGTTCTTTCCTTTAGGTTTTCATATCACACACCTTTACTTTTAGTCTTAGACTTGATAAGTTTAATCTCTTGAACTTGGTGCGTTCCTAACGTCTTGAATCCACAATGCTAACGTTTAGCCTAAGCTAAGAATTGACTGAGGGGGTTGAGTAATCTTCCAACCTCGAGTTAGCTTTTCTGGTTGCTCTGATGCCCAAGAAGCCGCGCTTCCCAAGCTTTATGCCCTTCTCTGCCTTGCTTTGGCTTGCTTTGTTTGCCCTTGATTGCCCTTGCTAGACCTGGAAAAATCCAATATTAGACCAATATCACAAATGGATGATCAAGCACTTGAGTTTATACACTTTTAAGTCCCTTAACTTTTGGCAAAAATTTTCTTCCCAAGGCCCCCTTTCTTTCCTAGTCCCGCAGATGTTCAACCTAAAAAAAATGGTCAAGAACTTTCTAACGAGCTATTAAGCTCAAAAAACGGACTTCGGATGAGAAAGATATGAGCATTTAGGCCCTCGGGGGTAAAACCTCACAAACAGGTTTCTCTTCGATTATGAGCTAAGGGGTCTCCTATGGGTGTACAATGATCCAAAAATTTTCAAAAAATAGCCCCAAAATTGGTCAAAAAATCAAACCCTAAAATTTGCGTTTGGGTGAGCAATCGCGATGGTCTGAGATGATCGTGATGGTCTGGGACCGTCGCGATGGTCCAGGCGAACCGTCGTGATGGCGTGTGCGCGAACCGTCGCGATGGTCTAAATGTGAGCAATCGCGATGGTCGGGGTGAGGCGTCGCGATGGTCCGACTGAGTGAACAATCACGATGGCATCAGTCAACTGATGGTGAGAAGCATAGAGATGCACACACACATACACACACACTACGAAGAGACAAGCAAGACACAATGGAAGGTGAGAAATCAACTCTATTGCTCAAGATCTCAATTACAAGCTCAAAATAGCTCTAAGCTCACACTAACCAACAAGCTAACCTCAAAATGAGCTCTCTAGCTCTTTTTATAGTTTCTAGACTAGTTTTGACCGGTTTCACTTCTAGTGACCGGCATAGTTAAAAAATAGGTCCTATGCGCTATTTGAGAGGGTAAACGGTGTCTAAAAATAACCAAAATTGATACGCTCATTCTACCTAAGCTCCTCAAGATCGAGGACTCCTCGGCTTGCACAAAATGGAGCTATGGATT
>CM035410.1:80122478-80144978 GCA_020310875.1 Ceratopteris richardii
CAACTCAAGAATGAGTTGCATACACTTGAGAAAACGAGCATGTTAGTGAGTGACTACACCTTAAAAATAAAAAGCATATGTGAGTCAGTTGCATCTATTGCCATCAATGTAGACGATGAAGATAAGGCTGAGATAGGCCTTGTGGTTTAGGAGTTGCATATAAGTATTTTAGATCCTCTATTCAAATTTGGGGAATACTTCAATTTTTTTTAATCTTGTGTCCATGCTAGTAATTGAAAAAAAGAACCTTCATGAAGACTAAAAATCCCAAGCAAAAGCTAGTTCTATTATGGCAGACAAAGAGGTCAAGGTAGAGGGTCTAGAAGTGGAAGAGGAAAAACAAAACATGATCAAGGTCAACAAGATACTAATGTAAGTTGTAGAGTTGTGGTAGACTTGGTCACGTTGAATGTGATTGTAGGTTGTAGAATCAGAAAATGATAAAGCAAAAAAAAATCTACGCATCTAGAAGTGTAGATTATTCAAAGAATTTATTCATGGTCCAACATCACATGATAAATAAATTGTATGTTGATTATTTAAAATGAGATGGTAATGTTATGTATGCAGAGTGAGGTCCTTTAAATCACATGATCAGCCATTCATAATAATTTAGTAGTTTGCCAAAATTTATACACAAGTGAGCTAGCTGGTATAACTTCATCAGCAGAAATCAACTGTTCCTTCAAATCCTTGATCTTTGTGAGAAAACTGTCTATAGAATCACCTTCATTCATGTGCTCCCTCTCCCATTGTTTTAGGAGGTAAGCAACACGAGCCTCATTCCTAGCCTGGTACAATGTGGTAAGTGTATTGCAAGCATCCTTAGCTATTCTACAAGAGCAAATGTGAGGAATAATGGCACGGAGGGGAAGCTAACACATCTTGCTAATGTATTGCATGTTCTCATTATAAGAAAGAACCTAGTTTTTATTGGCCATATGGTTGACCAGGATTGCAAGTGAGGTTTAATTTTGATTGTTTATATGTAGAAAAGTACAAATAGAATAGAAGGTTGATCTTTAAGGGGAACAAAAAGGCTAGAGTTTGAAAATTCTTGAAATGTATGTAGCCGCTAATAGCTTTTCCTTGATGAAGTAATAATGTACCTTGATATTATCTTTTTTAGCATGAAAAATAGGATTTTGTGCAAAGTGTATAATTCTGAATCTCCATTCCTGTATCCATGAACCTAAAATTTTGCATTAGCTTCATAAAAGAATGCATAATCCAAAGTAGCATTCACATAACATGAAGTGCATCTCAAAGCATCAAAAATGTGGTTTCTTGGGAAGCATAATGTAGCTTAGAACAACCCTTGTAATTTTGAGATGTATCAAATTTCCCATAATTTTCTTATATAGTAGCATTTTCCAATGCTCAACATGATGTAGTATCCAAATTCAAACTTTGATTGAATGGTAGAGAAATTGGCAAATTATCAACCATACCATACTTTTGCAACATACAGAATGCATACTGCCTTTGGGACATCCATATACCTACTTTCTATGCATAAACTCAATTCCCAAGAAATAACTCAGCACACCAAGATCTTGAATGAAAATTCTTGCATAAGGAGTTGCTTTACCTTTTAAATGATTTCTTTATCATCATCACCTATAGTCAAGTCATCAACATAAATAGCCACAATGTGATGCTATCATCAACCTTCCTTGCATATAATGAGCGATCAAAATCACACATAAAAAATCCAATGGAGGTTAAATAATCTACAATCCTTGCATTCCAAGCATGATGTGATTATTTATGCCCATAACATGGCTTTTTTCAACATGAAAAGATATTTTGGATGCTTTGAATGCCCATATCCTTGTGGTTGGTCCATGTATGCTTCTTCTTGTAATTCACCATGCAAGAAGGCATTATTCACATTCAAATAATGCACAATCCATGCTTTTGCTATAGCGAATGCAAAAAGTGCTCTAACAATATCCATTTTGCTACAGGTCTTGAAATTTCATCATAATCAATTTCATAATTTTGTGCATATCCTTTTGCTACCAATTATGCGGCAATATGATCTTGTTTATGTGAGGACAAATGAGTAGGTTGTTGATATTTTCACTAAAGCACTTAGAGCAATAAAGCTGAAAACGTTTTGGAAGATGCTTTGATTAGAAGACATGCCATTGAGTTTGCAAGGGGTTGTTCAGATATCAATCTCAACATGTGATGATCGAGGATGACATGTACCACTTTTTTGTCTCTTTAACACATGATGTACACTGAAGTATAAAAAAGTGCTTCCAAGTAATTTATGGGTAGCCAATCTCTATGTAGTTCCTTTACGTTAACTCAATGACTTATTCTTGTGCATCTTGGAAATAATGCCTCCACTCAAGATGATGTCTTGATCGCTTTTCATTGTCAACCCAAAACTTCTCTTTAGTATCAATCCAACTACACCTTGGTTTGTATTCTTCCTTGGATGTTTTTGGCCTACAATAGAAAATATAGAATAAGATCTTCACTTGGATCTCTTAGTCTCAACAGTCTAATGGGAAGTTCTCAACACACTCTCACACTTTCCAATTGTCTCCCTTCTCTATGCATACACTTTGCATATGACATCTCCTCAAACTCTTTTCACCAATCTTGTCGACTCACTTGTGCTTAAACACACTTTACTTTACATCACATGTGCATCCAACATCTTTGTCTTGGATATGAAACCCAATTTTTCACTCTTGATACACATAGTGCCCAACTTCTAGTATTCATTATGATGCTAATTATATGTCATGAATTTGGTTCTTCCACCATACTCTGTCATTAGGGGTAGTGAGGAATGGTCTAGGACTTTGATCATCTCTTAATCGAACTTGAGATATAGACAACAAGATGATGATGTCTGATTCTACTTTGCATGTGGATCATAACCAGAAGATAATATAGATTGAGCTTAGAACTTAAGAAAAGAAGATGCTACCATAATTGCAACACAAGACTTCTACCAAAAAAAAGGACAAAAGGAATATGGTCGAACAAGTGATGTATTAAAAAAAAAACTCAAGATAGCAAGAATATGGCATAGAACAATGCTAGTGCCAACACGCGATGCACAACTATTTCGTTTTCCTAGGAACATATGCAAGAACTTTGCATGCGGGACAATATAATGGTTGGGTTAATAGTTAGGATATTCTTCAGGGAGGAAGGGCTTAACGTAAGAGCTCTTTAAAAGAAGGGAGAGCAACATAAATGTAGGATTGATTAGATGGTAATCTCACAACTCTAAGTGGCACTTTCAATAATCATTACTTATGTTGATCCTTCCACAATGCACATTGTCCTTGCTAGTTACTAGACAGTTAGTGGCTTCCCAATAGCACTCTTATATCGCTCCTTGTACATCAATAGACCGAGCAACTCCACTCACTCTGCACTAGGCCTTCTCCACAATGGCACTTCCCAATCTCTACTAACCAACTTGCATGGACTAAAAAACTATGCTTACTCCTTGCATCCATTATGCCTCTTGATCCCTATGCACATGTATACCATGACTACACATCTATCCTTTTATCAAAGTATCTCTCCATCTCTTCTTCTACCCACCTGTCAGCTTAGCATGACTATATCTCCATGCATGGCTCTCCTCTATCTCTTTCATGATGAATCTATATGCATATGGTTCAATATAGATATCTGTGTGTGTTTGTGTGTGTCTCCCTTGCAATTGATTTTCTATCTTCTTATAAGGGTTGGAAGATGTTGAGCTATGGAGAACCATGAAGACTTTGTCCCTCATGCCTCCATGTTGTACCATCCTTATTCAAGTTGCCATTCCAAGGACTAAGAATTCGTATGGGCGAGATGGTCTTGGAATATCTATCAAGATTGGTGCATCCACCCAAGAAGGCATGGCAAGTGGAAAAAAGATGGTTGGGTGTGCTAAGGATGGAATCTAATTAAGGCAATGGATGTCGCCACATGTAGAAAGTTCAAGTGGGAAGTTGCCAAATATTCAAAAACAAAATGGGCATCAATTGAAGACCCAACTTCACCAGAACCTTGGGACTCTAGACTGTCAACAATAGAGCATTTAGCACTTTGGAACAATGCAAGACTCTAGAATCATATGGCCACTAGAAGTGTGGGAAACCAAAATCCTTGGAATGTGGAACATGCTGAACACCAAAATACCAATAGTTTCCCAAAATACTTTGCCTCAATTTCCACTTGCTTCAACCTTCTAAGGTGAAGTTTATCCTCATGAAGGGACCCATTGACAGTTCTATCTACAATTGGGTCATAACATTCTCAAGATTGCTAAAAATTTGTGAGCGTTTGGAGACATGTTGTGCATGAAAACTATCCCAACAAAGTGTCAAGAGTTACTAAGAAGTGACATTTGTGAGCATCTAGCTTAAGATTAGTCTCCCTAGACTTATGAGAAGCAAGGCAGGGATGTGCCAAGTGTTCATCAAAGCTCTCAACTAGACTAGTCTTACCGATCCTGTAAAATGTGGAGAAGTCATCAATAAAGATTCTAAGGGATCCCAAAAGTAGATAACAAAAAATGATTGACACCATTTGGTTGAAATTTGTTGGAGCATTCTGAAGTCCAAATGCCATTTTTGTATAGGTGTATGTACCAGAAGGAGTTACAAATTCCATCTTCAAGTAATCTTTGTGATGGATATGGAAATTTGATTGTATATGATCTACCCATCCATGAATTTGTATAGAGCATGCCCAATGACATCCTCCACTACTTTTTGACAATGGGGCAGGGAATGCATCAAGGATTGTGACTCTTAAGTGCACAAAAGTCTACACATATTCTCATCTTCTTTGACTACTTCTTAGGTGCAATCACCATGGATGAAAGCTAGTCCAAATGTTCAACAGGACAAAGATTCTTGCTGCTTCCATCATATTAATCTCTATTCTGAACACCTCTCCATACCTTGGGTTAAGCGTGCAAATTCTTTCTCATATTCATTTTGTGTCTAGAAACAATGGGATTGCATGGAGCCCCAGGTTTGCAAGAAAGGCTACCAAATATTTGTAGTTCCATGCAAAAATCCCCTTAAATTCTTGTAGAAAAGTGTTAACCTTCTGTAAGAGGATTGGTTCCTACCAGAATCAGGATTCTAGTAGGATCACTTTTGCTTCTCATAACTCTCCTAGATCACTTATTGCACCGGTGGTGTTGATTCACTCCCTAGTGTTTTTGTTACTATAGTCCTTCTCTTCAAATTTCTCTCTAGAATAAGTGCAAGTCTCTTTGATCTTTGCATTCTAGGTTCTCTTTTGGGGCCAATCTAGGGGTATCTCCTCAATGGGTAGCTTAGTGAGATTTGTATCCCTTAGTATCTAGCATTCTCCTATATTTCCCCCATGTGCCTCCTCTACTAGAATCTTCTTTCTTCTGTGTTTCTCATGTATGGATTTTTCTAACTCTAAGACTTTCACTCTAAATCCTCCTTCCTCCTACCCTAACAACATTGCACTAAAAATAGCAATATCACATGTAGGACACTCTGCACCCATCGAGCTCAATAGATCCTTATTAAAACATGCCATTTGATCTTAGAGAATCTATTTCTATCTCGTCTACCTCTACAGATGAACTGGTAGTGTCTGTACTTGCATGGTTAGGTCCTTTCTTTGTGTGTAATTGTCTAAGAACATCCTAGACTTGAACCCACATGAAATTTTAATCCCAATAGTGGATTAACTTACCATATCAAAGCTAAGATCACCCTAGGAGTAAAGGGACACCACTCGGTGAGAAATGAAGCCTTAGGATTACAACGTCTAATGTAAACTTGGATGCCTCAACACTTAAGAAACTCTTTCAAATATTTCAACAAGCTTTACCTTACTTAGATTGACATCGTCATTGTGAACTATGCATCCTTGAAAGGCCAAATTCCTAATGTCTAGATTGTTGTTTTAGGCATGAGGTTGATACCCAATTCCCCATCAATGATAACTCCCATTATCTCTTGATCGAGCATCTTTACAACTACTCGAGCACTAAAATGGTCGAGTAATGGAGCTTGAGCCACAAAACAAGTGCCATAATTGCTACTTATTGATTTTTGCAAATCCAAGGAGCTTACAAGGTTTAGCATCTCACTCAAAAACATCCATTCTTAGTAAGTGGTTTCCAATATGTTAGTAATGGAGAGACGAGTCTTGGGTATGCTCATTTACAACTCTAGAGCATGTTCTCTATGTCTTTTTTAGCCTTCTTGAAAGCATCCTCTATACCTCAATCTGGACTTTGTGCCTTGTCCTTTTCTTTGCACAGGTTATTTGCCTAGTCAAAACTCTTTGTTAGACTTTGGTAACATGTGCCTTCCATCAGAGCTTCCTCTTGTGGGCTAGATGTTGTCACCCTTCTTACTTTCTCCTTTTGTGGTCTATTTCCTCTAGTCTCCACCACCTTGCTTCTTTGCTCTAGAACTCTTTGGTCTCTATTATGCACCCATATTGATGATATCTCTAGGAGTTATAAAACTAAGCAGTGGGAAATCAAAGTGGTGTGCATCATGTGGGAATCGGTTTCATAGAAACATGGAACGAATTATTCGCTTGGATGGAGGAAGTTTATTTCAGACAATCCTTAGTAGAATGATCCCATAGGTGAACTTTTTTAAACAAGGTGGTACATTTTGCAACATCGAGCACCTACTTTGGAGGTTTCCATACTCACCATATCCATAGCACATGATCAAAGCCTTGGTTGGTTCCTCATTCTTCGAATCGGATCAAGAGGCCATGCCAGACTTGGTTGTAGAATATTAAAATACTAGAGCTCTTGGAGTGTTCATGAGGACAAAGCTCTATGCACTAGCCATGGGCTAGTTCATTGGAATAGAGCTTTGGGAGGTCATGGCTTGTTGTCCCTAGTATGTGATGGGCAACATTTCTACAATTCCCTTCAAGTAGTAGCATCGTCTAGACTTATGCACCATCTTCCCATAGAATTGACAAATGATCTTGTTTGGAAATTCTACATATCAATGTCCTTATTGATGGCTCATCATGTAGTAGAGGTTAGCTTTTGCTTTTCTTTCCTTGAGCTCTTCAATCTCTTGCTGAAGCCTAGAGATTGTATCCTCCTTGACAATCACAAACTTTTGTAGCAACTAGAAGTCATGAGACTCTTCAATGTAGGTTTCAGTGGCCACCAACTCTTGCACAAAGCATTTCGTGTTAGAAGGTCTAGGAGTTTATGTATGGTCTGATGGGAAGTGCTATCTCTAACCATTTCTTAGTAATCTAGTGCTTCTAGAAACTTCATCATCAAGACCTTTGTTCGGGTCATTATCGAAGGGAAATATTTCCTCTTCATCAAGTGAAATGTTCTCCAAATCGTCAAAAATTTTCCGATAGCATTCAGAGATCAAAATGCCATTGAAAATTCTTCCTTCATGGCTTGCTAGCTAACAAAATTATCTTCTTCAAACTATCTAAACCATTTATTATCCAAAAACATCTAGAGTCTTGGAGAAAAGAGCCATGAATGCATTTTTTTGGCCCCCTAGGCAATGGCATTTGCACATTCCTATGAAACGTCATGGTCATGTAGATCCTTGGTTGATGCCCCCTAAAAGATTGGTAAGTTGATGTTGATATTGGATAAGGGAGAAGTAAGATCTCCTCAGGCCATTTTTGGATTCGAAAGGAAAGTGCTTGGGTGGAGAAGTATGCAGCTTCTTTTCTTTACTATGTGCGGCTAGTTTATTTCTATGGTTAGAGCTATTGTGGATGGCTTTGTTAGGAGTGTAGAGAGTGCTAAGAGAAGTACGAAGGGACCAGGTCCTGGTCATAGAACAAAAAAAGGAACACGTGGCAAATAGAACCATTGAGCCCTTAGGTCCCACTAGGCATGCCAAGATTGTACTTCATGAATTGGGTTCTTTTGTACTCGATAATTGAAGGTAGTGAGGACTGTTCTAGGAGATCAAAAGTCTCCTAATTGTAACTTGACAAACAAAAATCAAGATGATGCTATGTGATGCTACTTTACACGTAGACCATAACAAGAAGATAATGTGGATTCAGCCAAGAACGTATGAAAACAAGATGCTAGGACATTGGGAACAAGGAACTCCAATAGATAAGAGAAGAAGAAGAATACAAAAGGAACACTTTTACTACAACAAACTCAAGATACTACGAATATGACATACATCAACACTAGCATCAAAAAATGGTCCGGTCTCCATCCTGTTTTCCTAAGAACACTTGCACACACCTTGGAGGTAGGACAATTCAATGGTCATCTTAATAGTTAGTATATTCTTTAGGGAAGAATGTTTTGGAGTAAGAGCTCTTGAAAAAAGGAAGAATAACACAGATGAATAGATGATCAGTGGGTAATATGAGAGCTCCTAGTGGCACTTTCAACAATCACAACTTCTATTGATCCTTCTAAAGCTCCACTTTTTCCCTCACTCATTGCTAGACCCTTATTGGCTTCCCTTGCAGCACTCTGATGTCACTACTTGTAGATCAGCAAACTTGACAACTCTAGTCACTCTAGGCTAGCCTTCTCCACCATCGCACTTCCCAACATCTACCAATCAGTTTGTCTCTAGCCAGCAACTATGATTACTCCTTCCATTCACTATGCCTTTTGATCCCTATGCACATCTATACTATGGCTGCATCTCCATCCTTTTGTTGATGTATTGCTCTACCTCTTCTTCTCCATGGCTCTCAACCTCAACGTGTCTATATCTTGATCTATGGATTTACGCTATCTCTTTCATGCTTAATCTATATGATTATGTTTCAATATCTATATTTTTGTGTGTGTGTGTGATTGTATGTATGTTTGTGTGTCTATGTCCCTTGCGATTTCTCTTTTGTCTTCTTATATGGGGTGGATAAGGTCTTGTGCCCGTAAAATGTACAAATAATTGCACCTATATCTAGCTATCTCTGCTTTGTTTCTCGTAACTTGCCAAGTTTATTTTACCCTCAAGCCTCAATTGCGCCTAATTTGATTCACATTTCAGACCCCCAGTAGAATCTCTCTATTTTCCTGAGTCCAAGTCTTCTCACTTCCTTCTTTCCTATTTCTCAACCCTTCTCTTCTCCCTCTATTAAGCACAATCTCTTTCACTCTCAACCCCCCAACAGTCTCACTCAAACACACTCAAAGTCAGGAGCTTATTCCACCACACACTCCATGCACTCAGACACTCGAAAGTAGAGAAGTTCACATATTCACTCACTTCCTTTGTTTCCCTCGATCACTCTCTGTTAGTTTTCTTATGCCTGCATTCACCAACCTATTCCCATACTCAGTCTCTCTTCACTCACTCTTTGTCTCTCTCAAACTCTCTCTCTTTCTCTCACACAACTCCCTCACACCTCTTCTTATTTATTCCCTTCTTCTCACTTCTTCGCAAACACCCTCAGTCTTTCCTTTCTATTTTCTGCTTCCGTCTCTCACACACACGCTTCCCTTGTTCATACACACACACTTATAGACTTACACACTCTCCCTTCCTGTCCTCTGATCCCATACTGAGAACGATTAAGCAGCCCCTCCTTCGTTTCCTGCATAGAGCAACAACAAAAAAAAAGAAAAAAACAAAAACAAACCCCCGGCCAACGGGGAGAACACACATTCTCCCACTCTTTCTGACACTCCACTCCCCCAACTCTCTGACACTCCCCGTGCAAGTTAATGGGGCATACTCCCCCTTCCAAAGTTTTTCCTGAACAAAAAACGAGACCCTTGTTTTTTTCTGCTTTCTCGAGAGTCGATTCTTCGTATTAACTTCATCTAATGGCATCCATATCAATATTCGCAATACAACATCCCGGGCTGTTGCCTTGTTCATAAGTCTTGTAGCAATAAACTAGCATTATCCTCCTCAATCCAACTCTGTTGAATTCTCTGATATCTTCATCGGCCAGCCTTGTTTTCCCCAATCTAACATAATGTGACCGGCCCTTAATATGCTAACCCACAGAGTATAATCAGCAAGTTTCCATATTCTCTCCAACATGTCCTCAACTGGAATATAATTTCCCACCCTTGCTTCCATAATATCAGCCATCAAGATATATGCCAAACTTTTGCATCATGGACCCCAAAATATTAAATCCAACCTCAAGGTCCCTAATGTTTCTTTTTCTCCTCCATATCCTACATAGCTTTGCTAACATCTAGCTGCTACCCCTTTTTAGCTTCTCCTGCTTCAAGATCGAGGTAAATGTCACTCCATCAAGGGAATGCCCTCCATGTTGCATATGCTCATAGCAATTAAAGCCTTATATGCATGACCTATATTGATCCTAATAACCACGACCATCCTACAAAAGATTTTGCAACCAAACATTTTTTGGCTAGAATAGAAATGTGTTAGTGCATAGGAATCAATAGTTTTCATAGCTAACATACTCCCCTCTTCTGCTCGTGAAGTCCTCCTCGACGAGCTAATGTGTGCTTGCACTCAAGTCATCCAACATGTGATCATCACTCAACCAAATACAAATCTTTACCTGCAAACCTATTCTCTTCTTCCTCAATGTAGCACCTCCAATCATTCTCATCCAATCATCTAGTTAGTACCAAAATATAATCAATTTACTTACCATCTTTATCCATCTTCTCGCATCTTCATCGCCATGTCCACCTGTCTAAAACTCATCAAACATATTAGATCATTTTTCATCAAACATCTACTACCAAAATGAAGAACATCCATATCAATCAGCCCTATCACACATATATACTCAACACACACATCATGATCCCACATCACACATGCATTCTCATCACACACAACCTACATACATAGAAGCAGAAGCCAAGCCACATTCCCTCTCTTGTCATTCCTCTCCATTCACATGCAATGTAAACACAAGTAAAAACCGCATTTAATTCTTCTTCTTGGTATCCTTCTTGGCCTCAATATTGCTTTCCCGCTACTTTTTCATACAGACAACATACATTCATGCAAGACCCGCATCCGTTCTTCCTTTTCACTAATCTTTTGGTTTATACATTCAGTTTTGTAATTTCTTTTCCATTTCCACTCAAATCCACTTGTCCATTTCCCATGCCCCTTCGACCTTGGGTTTTCACCATCCACTTGCTTGTTCATCAAATCTCTACTCTTTTCCACTTCCCAATTAGATTCTATGCTAAGTCGCCACCACACCTCTCTAACTTGATGGATACACAACAAGGACCACTCCAGCCTAACACGAGCTCACCTCGATAGGACCGCTCAACATCAATGCAATTCAGGACTTCCCAAGCAGTCACACAGCCTAAGAGCCGAAATGAGCACCTCCCAAGAGTTTGCAGACGAACAAAGTAATTAGCACGCTTGGATCTCTCAAGTCCAAGTCTTCCACAGACACCTCGTAGCCAAAACCCTAGCCGAGCTTAAGCTTCAATTCAACATGCCTCATCAAGAGTCCACTATTCCCAGATCCCCACAACACATACACACATATTCCCATCCGAGCATCAAGCTCTCTTGCCTCTCTTCTATCCCCCCTCGAGAGAGTAATTTTTTTTTCTCTTTTTTTTCTTTTTACTTATTTATTTACGCGTGATGCACAATACTAGCCCTATGCGAAACCGACGTCAGCTCGTGGCTTTGACCACTCGGCCAAAGGAACTCCACTCGCCTATCGGCCCACATAGGCACATAGCCACATACAACTCGAGCCTACAGTGAAACTAGCGTCAGCTCATGGCCTCGATAACCCGATCAAGGTTGTTCCACCCGCCTACTAGCCCATTGTAGCGCACCAACAACACACACATATACACAATCATCTCTTTCTTGTTTTTTTTCTTTTTCACTTCCAAAGTCTCGAGAATTAGGAGATAGAAGAAAGGCCCTTTTCCCAACCCAGCCAATCACCACACACACATATATCCCCCCATGGACATCCTGATGAGACATATCTCCTATCTGCTGCTACTCAAGCCAAAATCCAGCCACTAATGCCATGGCCAGCCCGTCCTCGCAAAACCGGCACATACTAGCCACATCATCGATCTCAAACCTCAAAAATTGCCACTTTAGTCCTAAGTGTACAACAGACTTAGTCAGCCCATCCTCACATCTCTGACTCGCAATCCACAAAGCAAACCCTAATCAGACTCGAGCCATCTGTACCGACATCCATCCCATCATCTATTTCTTTTTCATCTCCAACCTCTGCCTCGCAGAGATTCGACCTGACCTGATAGATGACTTGGAAAACTACCATTAGCCGTTGTACCTCTTAGTGCCTCAAGCCTCGCCGTTAGGTCTCTTAATCCTTGCTTGTTGTACTCAACATCGCTCTGATATTGGAACATGTGAGAGTCAATGCTTCGGAACCAATTCCATATTTCCTTCATCTCTTCATCTAACTCTCTTGTCCTTTTTTCAGATCCAAGGGGAATATCCTCCCTCTTCTCAACTTGAAGAGTCAACTTTTCAACCTCCTCTCGAATCGATCTTTCCTCCCAAATCCTACTCATATTTTCTTCATCCAAATCATCTACCTTCATCAACAATTCATTCTTCGTTCTTTCTAACTCCGTTCCGAAGCATCCACCTATCCAACACTGCTTTCAGCTCTGTTGTCAGGATCTTGCTCACGCTCAAACAGAGGTTACGAACGCAGAAAAACACACCCAAGAATAAACGTAACAAGAGACGAGAAAGTACGCAGATTGGGTGCAATCTCCCCCCATGCACTCTGTTTCGATAGTCCACAGAGTGCATGTATTTATAGGACTTTTGATTACGTCGAAAATAGTGGTTACATGAGGGCGGCTTCGAAAAGCAGGCGTGAAACTAAAAGTTGGTAACTTTTACAGAAAGCCATTGCTTTTAATAACAGAAATTGCGGTCGACAACGACCAATATTCTAACCATTACTTTTCTAACAATAGAACCTTCTACGTAGGTTTATTTACAAAATAAATAATAATTATTCGGATTATTGATGTCCTCCCTTTCACGCGTTGCACGCTCCTCACGAACCTTCAGTTGCTATATCAAAAACATCAAAAACATATTAATATATTAATAATTTAACATTTTAACAATGCCTTGTTCAATAATATACAACATGCCTCTCAGTTGACAAGCAACTGACCTCAGTTGATAAAATAATTCAACACTCTAACAATTATAATGCAGTGTTCAACATATTCCATATTACTGTTACAATCCAACAATGCATTGGCCAACATATTTCATGTTACAATCCAACAATGCATTGGCTATTCGATATTTCAATCCAGTAATGCATTGGCCAACATATGTCATGTTACAACCCAACAATGCATTGGCTATTCGATATTTCAATCCAACAATGCATTGGCTATTCGATATTTCAATCCAACAATGCATTGTTCAACATATTCCATAAGGTATAACATGCCCCTCAGTTGAACAAACAACTGACCTCAGTTGATAAAATAATAAACATGGATGGCGAGTCACATGTTTCATCACTGAATAAAGAAAATAGGCATGTGCCATGTAAAAATACATGCATGGAAATGTTCATGGAGCTGTTACATTAATGTGTTTGTGTATGATATGCAGAAATTAAGTGGTCATAATGAGGTGTTAATTGTGTTTTATGTATCCATTGACATTCTTCAATAGAGTGATTTTTGTACTTAACCAAATATCGATGATATTGAGTACCAGTGCGTGTAGTAGTGACATCATAATCAATGATTTTCTCAGGGACTAAGATTTCCGATTTTTCTTCAATTAAAGGAGGGTCATCAAGAAGTGGAGCAAGTGGTAAAGTTCCTTTAAATGGTTTAAGTAAACTAATATGAAAAGAATTATGAATGGTCCAATGGGATGGAATATCTAATCGAAATGAATTATCATTAATTTTTTCGAGAATGCGAAACGGTCCATAATAGCGTGGTGCAAGTTTAATTTTAGGATACTGCAAAATATTTTTGAGACTCTTTTAATTATTCGCAACCATACAAAATCATTTTCCCTGAATTCTTTGGCTACTCGTTTAGTATTGATATTACGTGTATAGCGCTCTTGACTTTTCCTAATGTGCTTGTGAACATCATGAAGCATAGAAACGTGATCATGAGCAATAGAGTCAGCCATCGGAATGTCGGTTTGGGTGAGGGACATGGGAGTGGGAAGCTTTTTACCAAAAACAATTTCAAAAGGTGCACGACCAGTAGTGGTGTGTGCAGTGTTATTGTAAGCAAATTGAAGCAATGGCAACTTTTCATCCCAGTTATTAGGATTATCTAATGAATAACAACGCAATAAATCAAGAATAGTACTATTTGTAGCCTCACTCTGTCCATTACTTTCAGGATGAAATGCAGAACTAAAATCTATTTTAGAACCAAAATGTTGAAATAAGGCAACCCAAAAATGATTACAAAACCTAACATCACGATCAGATAACATTACTTTAGGAAATCCATGATGTGGAAAAATGCATTTAATGAATAATTTTGCAGCTTCAGGTGCAGTCAAAGTTTTTCTACATGGAATGAAATATGCATATTTACTAAACCTATCAACTATTGTCCAAATCATATTATTATGACATGATGAAGTGATAGGACCTGTGATAAAATCCATAGAGATTTGTTCCCATGGTTCATCTGGAATAGGAAGTGGCATTAATAATCCAAATGGTTTACCATGATGACGTTTGACACGCTGACATACAATGCATTGAGAAACATAATGTGCAATCTCTTTTTCCATGTGTGGCCAAAAGAAGAAATCTTTGCAAGCAGAAATAGTGCTCTGTATGCCTCTATGACCCATGTAAGATGGTTCATGCATTTCTTTAATAACAAAATCTTAAAAAGCTTGGGTTATGCACAATCTATGTTGAAAATAAAGAAAACCATTATGAAATGTCTAATGTTCATCAGGTAAAGATGCAGCATTATTGAAGTCATGCCATGCACGTGAAAAATACAAATCAGATGCATAAGTGGAAACCATGTCTTGAAAAGAATGAATTTGAATGGCAAAAATATTATTCAAAACAACGGAATTCGAAGGAAAACGGCTAAGAGCATCAGCTACGGCATTAGTTTTACCTGGCTGATATTATATCATGGGTTGGAAATTTTGAATGAATGATGCCCATTTAAGATGCCTATCAGAGATTAAGGGCTGACTTAATAAATGCTTAATAGCCTGTTGATTGGTTTTGATTAATACTTTAGAGCCCATAAGATAGTGTTTCCAAATTCGCAAAGCATGCACAACTGCTAACAATTCTTTATCATACGTACTATAATTCTGTTCTGAGGGTTTAAGCTTTCTACTCTCAAATGCAATGGGATGGTCATTTTGCATCAGAACAGCACCTATTCCTGAACCGCTAGCATCAGTAACAACATGAAAGGGTTGTGAGAAATCAGGTAATTGTAAAACAGGTGCATGTGAAAGTGCATGTTTAAGTTTGTCAAAGGACTGTTGTTGGGTAATTCCCCATGCAAATTTTAATTTTTTTTTCAACAACAAAGTAAGAGGCAATGCTAAATAAGAAAAATTTTGAACAAACTTCCTATAGAAACTAGCCAACCCAAGAAAAGAACGAACATCATTGACTGATTGTGGTGTTGGCCATTCTACTATAACTCTAATCTTTTTCGGATCCACATGCACACCTTCACTTGAAATAATATGTCCTAAATATTCTAGCTTACATTGAAAGAAGTAACTCTTTTCAGGATTAGCATATAATGTGTTCTCTCGTAACAAATCAAAAACTGTTTCAAGATGCTTTTCATGTTCACTATCATTCTTACTGTAAACAAGTATGTCATCAAAGAATACAAGAACAAAAGCTTGGTAATCAAGAAAAATATTGTTCATCATTCGCGCAAATGTAGCAGGGGCATTAGTAAGTCCAAAGGGCATTACCATAAATTCATAATGGCCATTTTGAGTTCTAAATGCAGTCTTAAAAATATCACTTTGTGTCATACGAATCTGATGGTAACCCGATTTAAGATCAATTTTACTAAAGACACGAGCTCCTCGTAACTTATCTAAGAGATCATCTATTCGAGGAATAGGGTATCTATTCTTGATCGTGATCTTATTAAGGGCTCTATAATCAATGCACATTCGATAAGTTTTATTCTTCTTCTCTACTAAGAGAACTGGTGCTCCAAATGGGGAAGAACTAGGCCTTATAAGTCCTTTTTGTAGTAAGTCTTTTACTTGGTTTTCTATTTCCTTTTGATGTAGTGGGCCATGTCTATAAGGTGCTTTATGAGGAGGAGAACTACGAGGGACTAAGTCTATGCTATGGTCAAAGGATCCTCGAGATGGTGGTAGTTCAGAGGGATATTCAGGCATAAAACAATCCTTATAAGTACTCATGAAAGGTTTATATGCATCTGAAAGTGTATGAGTATAATCATTGATGACATTGACAAAAACAATGCATGAGTTGAATCCTTTCCTAAATGCACGCTTTACTTGAGTGTGACTAATCAATGGAAATGGCTGGAAATCATGCCGTGTAGACAAAGTAATGATTTGACCTTTGAAAGCAAACTTAAAGGTATGATTATGGTAGTCAATACGTGGATTATAATGGTGACAAAAAGGCATACCACTTCCAAACCATCTTCGTATTTCGGCTGCAAGATATCCTCTGATACATCTTCAAGCATTCGTACAAGTAGTAAATTTTGTCAGAACCGCTCTGTGTAGGTAGTAACCGTATCACCCTCCTTCCATGTAAGGGTCGTCCATGCACGTCGAACATGCAAATGGTATTGAGGAGGAAGAAATGAATCCTTCACGTTTTCTTGAAAAGCCTTCCAAGTTGTTGGACGCTCCGTACTGTGTCGCAGGACATTCCACTAGACTTGAGCTCTACCTACTAGGTAGTTAGTGGCAAATTTAACTTTTTCACTTTCAGCATACATTTCATCGGTATAAAAGTCATCAAGCTGCGACAACCAAGAAAGTACTAAAGGCCCATCCTTTCGGCCATCAAATCGTAGAAACTGGTAGTTTCTATTACCAATCTTTGAATGAGTAACATCAGATTGGGCAGACACAATAGATTTTACTACTCTCGTAAGGTTGTCTTCCTCAGCTTGCATCCTTTGGAGGATTTCATCACGTTGTCGGATCTCGTTCTGAGCTCCTTGAAGCTCATGCCGCAAGAGCTCTAGTTGTTGTTCAAGTGTTGCCGCAGGTAGGGGTGAATTACTGTAATCCTCCATGGTGCTCTTGGACCCTTGCTCTCAACCTTGGTGTATTGAACCTTCTTGTTTGCAACCTTGGTGTCTCGATCCCGTGTTCTCAACCTTGCTTGGTATCTTGAACACTCAATCAAGTTCCACCCAAGGATTTTGAAGGAATTCACACTTCCAAGCTAGCTCATTGGAAAGTTCGTTCCGAGAACTTTCCAACGGTATATTACACGCCTCAATCCGACCTACGGATTGAGAGATACACTTGATTCTTTGTTGGGTCCATCCTTGAAATCGTCGCGAGCGCCTTCCATAAATAAGAAAGGGAGAGAACTTGAGTACAACTCCAAGAGATGGTGGAGTGGTCAAATTACTTCCCTTGAAAGTAGGAGGTTGTGGGTTCAAATCCTCCTACCTTAGGGACTCTAAACGTCTCTTTTACCACTCAAAAATTAAAATTGTCTCGCGCGTAGCCAACGGCTGCCAACGGTCGCCAAGGGAGCCTTGGGTGCCAATGTATTGCCTAAGTTATTGCCTAAGTTCTTTGCCTTAGACGACGCCTTGGAGTAAGCCGAAGGAGTAAACGTAGGTGAAAACGTAGGTTCTGGTTCTGGAACAGGAACCAAAACCGAAACCGAAACAGAAACCGAAACCGAAACCGAAACCGAAGACGGAGACGGAGACGGAGACGAAGATAGAGATGGAATCGGAATTCAGAATCGCGAACAGAGAACAGAACCCTCTGTATTGACGCGTGCAGAGCTCTGATACCACTGTTGTTAGGATCTTGCTCACGCTCAAACAGAGGTTATGAACGCAGAAAAACACACCCAAGAATAAACACAACAAGAGACGAGAAAGTACGCAGATTGGGTGCAATCTCCCCCCATGCACTCTGTTTCGACAGTCCACAGAGTGCATGTATTTATAGGACTTTTGATTACGTCGAAAATAGTGGTTACATGAGGGCGGCTTCGAAAAGCAGGCGTGAAACTAAAAGTTGGTAACTTTTACAGAAAGCCATTGCTTTTAATAACAGAAACTGCGGTCTACAACGACCAATATTCTAACCATTACTTTTCTAACAATAGAACCTTCTACGCAGGTTTATTTACAAAATAAATAATAATTATTCGGATTATTGATGTCCGCCCTTTCACGCCTTGCACGCTCCTCACGAACCTTCAGCTGCTATATCAAAAACATCAAAAACATATTAATATATTAATAATTTAACATTTTAACAATGCCTTGTTCAATAATATACAACAAGCTCTTCCTCTATTCTACCCACTTTCGGGTCCTCTACCCATTCTCGAGTCTCTTCGTCTTTCTGACTCATGCATCTACCAAGCTTGCTACCCAGTCTTGCATTTTCTTTCTCTACGCATCTCAGTTTCTCATCACTCTCTGCTTGGACACACTTTTCATTCTTTCTAACTCCAAGTGGAACTCCTCAGCTACCTTATCCGCTTGGTCATCAGATCTATCGATCATCTCTCGGAATTTCTCAATTTCCTCTCCCATTCGGTCGACTCTCTATGCCAAGTCATCATCATATTTAGGGGAATCCTCCTCGATCCCAATGCTATGGCAATCGGCTATCATCAAGCAAGTTCTTAGGTCTACGATCATGTTTTCATGCTCAAACCCCACAAGGCCTTCCCTCAAGCTTTTGTTTGCTTTCAACTCCTTGCTTTTCTTCTCCAAAACTTGCAATTGTTCTACACATTTCGCGACGACCTCTCCTAACCTCGCTTGACTTTCCTCAAGCTTTTCTACTTTGGCCCTCTCATTGTCGTGTTCCTCGCGAAGACATTCCAACTCACGTTGTAGGCTTGCCAAAGAGCTTTTGTTGTCTTCAGCTTTCACATAAAAAGTCGCAACCTGCAGACTAACCTCTTTTGCCACGACCTCCAAAACGAGGACATCCTTTGCGCGACACACATGCTCACACAACCTTTTCTCTCCACAATCCGTGCATGCAGGAACAAAGTTCAATGGACTAGACACACGAGGGCAAAATCTCGCGATGTGCCCTATCTTCTCGCAACACCAACACCGAATGTAATTCGAGATTGGGCCAACCCGGCGACATTCATATGCACGATTTCGCATTGGGTGCCCAAATCCGCTTCTACTTCTAATTCCTCTTGGATTCATCATTCTCGAGCTAATTTCTCGAACATCTACAACTTGCATACTTTCCGCCATCTCTCTACCTAGAACAATGCACTCAATTTGGGCCGACGAGCTGTGCCGCACAATTGCAACACCAAGCGTACTCGTGGCACGACTCTATGAGGAGTGCCAAGCCAAGTCCCCAGTAGGATCGCCAAATGGATAAGGTCTTGTGCCCGTAAAATGTGCAAATAATTGCACCTATATCTAGCTATCTCTGCTTTGTTTCTCGTAACTTGCCAAGTTCATTTTACCCTCAAGCCTCAATTGCGCCTAATTTGGTTCACATTTCAGACCCCCAGTAGAATCTCTCTATTTTCCTGAGTCCAAGTCTTCTCACTTCCTTCTTTCCGAGTTCTCAACCCTTCTCTTCTCCCTCTATTAAACACAATCTCTTTCACTCTCAACCCCCCAACAGTCTCACTCAAACACACTCAAAGTCAGGAACTTATTCCACCACACACTCCTGACACTCAGACACTCAAAAGTAGACAAGTTCACATATTCACTCACTTCCTTTGTTTCCCTCGATCACTCTCCGTTAGTTCTCTCATACCTGCATTCACCAACCTATTCCCATACTCAGTCTCTGTTCACTCACTCTTTGTCTCTCTCTCAAACTCTCTCTCTTTCTCTCACACAACTCCCTCACACCCCTTCTTATTTCTTCCCTTCTTCTCACTTCTTTGCAAACACCCTCACTCTTTCCTTTCTATTTTCTGCTTCCCTCTCTCGCACACACGCTTCCCTTGTTCATACACACACACTTATAGACTCACACACTCTCCCTTCCTGTCCTCTGATCCCCTACTGAGAACGAGCAAGCAGCCCCTCCTTCGTTTCCTGCGTAGAGCAACAAAAAAAAAAAAAGAAAAAAACAAAAACAAAACGATCCCCCCCCCCCCCACCAATGGGGAGAACACACATATTTTTACTCTCCCACGCTTTTTGACACTCCACTCCCCCAACTCTTTGACACTCCCCGTGCAAGTTAATGGGGCATACTCCCCCTGCAAAAGTTTTTCCTGAACAAAAAACGAGACTCTTGTTTTTTCTGCTTTCTCGAGAGTCCATTCTTCATATTAACTTCATCTAATGGCATCCATATCAATATTCGCAATACAACATCCCAAGCTGTTGCCTTGTCCATAGGTCATGTACCAATAAACTAGCATTATCCTCCTCAATCCAACTCTGGTGAATTCTCTGATATCTTCATCGGCCTGCCTTGTTTTCCCCAATCCAACATATTGTGACCGGCCCTTAATATGCTAACCCACAGAGTATAATCAGCAAGTTTCCATATTTTCTCCAACATGTCCTCAAATGGAATATAATTTGCCACCCTTGCTAGCAAGTCAATCATGCTTCCATAATATCGGCCATCAAGATATATGCCAAACTTTTGCATCATGGACCCCAAAATATTAAATCCAACCTCAAGGTCCCTAATGTTGCTTTTGCTCCTCCATATCCTGCATAGCTTTGCTAACATCCAGCTACTATCCCTTTAGCTTCTCCTGCTTCAAGATCGAGGTAAATGTCACTCCATCAAGGGAATGCCCTCCATGTTGCATATGCTCATAGCAATTAAAGTCTTATATGCATGACCTATATTGTTCCTAATAACCACGACCGTCCTACAAAAGATTTGCAACCAAACATTTTTTGGCTAGAATAGAAATGTGTTAGTGCATAGGAATCAACAGTTTTCATAGCTAACATGGGGTAAAGATCCTAATCCACTAAGCACCTTTGAGAATTTTTCCATCACACCCACATGTTGAACCATCATTATTCAAGGTGCCACTACAAGGACCTAGGAATTCGTATGAGGGAGATGGTTCAAGAATATTGATGGAGATTGGCACATCCCCCTAAGAAGGCATGGCATGTGGGAAAAAGATTTCTAGTAACCGGAAATACATAATGTAGTTAAGAGGGTGGACACTATCAGACATAATGGGATTCTAGAGGAAATTGCCAAAGATTAGAAAATGAAATAGAGATGATTAGAAGGCAAAACTTTAGTGGAACATCAAAACATTGGAGCATCTAACACCGAGAGACTTTCGAATCATCTAGCCACCAAAAGCGCCAAAGGAAAAAAAATCTTCATAATGCCAAACCTATTGAACATCGAAATACCAATAGTTGCCTAGAATTCTTGCCTCAACTTCTAGCTTGTTTAGCCTTGTATGCTGAAGTCCAAATCTATGTGCAAAGGGGTGAAGTCCATCAAGGTTTCTACACCTTTTCCCTTCATATTGTCTATAGGAATCTTCTCATGTACACTCCAAGTGGATCTTGTTTTATTGTGTGGCGACCTTATCAAAGTTCTTTAATAAAGAGAAAATTTGAATGGGGTTCCAAACATATGTGTTTTGCACTTTACATAAGCCTTGAGATTTTGATCTTGATTTCTCCAAAATACACAACTAAGGTTCACTTAAGCCTTCTATTGAGATATCCGTGCTCTACCCTTTGGTATTCACATGCATCCACTTTATCCCACACACAAAGGCTTTTGAGAAGCTCTCATGGACTCTCATGCAAGCTCCATTTATCCCACACAAGATGTAGTTTGCCCTCTAGTCCATATAAGGAGGGCCTCACTTCACCTCACCTCATTCACTCATGCACTATCATGATGCTCCCTCCTCAAGGTGTACAATCCATGCTATTTATATAGGTTTCCTCTACATAATCTAGTCTATCTTATCATTTCATTATTATGTAATTTCTAGTGTTTTTTAGCCTCCATACCTTGTTATCAGTTTGCATGTATCTTGCTCAATGATTCTTAGCATGGTATCAGACCATAGGTTATTGTTGTTTTTTTGCTTTAAAACATTTTAAGTTTTTGTTTTCATCTCCTGAATCCATATTTTCTTTCTCAAAATCTCCCTCCCTTACTCTCTCTTGCTTGTTGGGCTTTGTTAAGCCAAATATCTCTTTGATTCTTTCACAATCTGTGAAAAAACGAACAGGGCATGCACAAGCACACATGCATCCATACACACACACACACACACACGAAATTATGTGTACATTCTTGAATAGGATTTTCTTTATTATTTGGGAAAATTTAAGAGATGTCCTTATATACATAAAATCCA
>CM035410.1:80149978-80227478 GCA_020310875.1 Ceratopteris richardii
GGGCAGGTGAAGGTACTTACAGAATGGATAGAAAGGTATAGGAGAGTCATATTTATTATATCCCAACACATAAGCAAAAGCAAGATAAGGCATATTATAGGCTTGGAGACATCTAAGAAGGTTTGGGAAATCTTGGAGCAATTTTTCTCTTCATCAAACAAGGCAAGGAAGATTAACCTCAAGAATGAGCTAAATGATCTTAGGAAAGAACCTAGCATTAGCATTAATTAGTACATTTTGATGGTTGAGGAGCTTGCATATGCCCTATGCTAAATTGGAACCCTAATCAAAGGTGACGATCATGTCGATCACATTGTCCATGGTTAGAGAGAAGATGAACGTGGAAAGCAATCACCACATCAATTTATGTGAGGGATTCCCTACCAGAATTTGATCAATTAGTCACATTCATTATGATGGAGGAGATCAACCATGGAGGTTCAAAATCGAAGGGCAACTAAGCCCAACTTCTCTATGTAGGTAGAGTCAAAGAGAAAAGAGTGGACAAAACTCCAAAGGTAGAGGAAGGAAGGTCGAATGCAAGCTCCAACAACCAAGAAGCCTACAAACAAATCTATGGACCAAGAGATTCTTTATCCAAAGGAGAAGGAAATTAAGGGTACAAAAGGAAACAAAGTAATTATTCTCTTATATAAAAAATCCAAAAAATTAAAGCTTGCTTATGATGTATAGCTCAAGTGAAAGATTCAATTTAGATTCTACATGATACATAGATAGTGTTTGTAAGAACCATATGATTTGCAATAAATATGTTTTCTTTACTTTACACTCACCTACAACTCAAGGACATGTAGAGATAGGCGAAAACACTAAGCACAAGATTATACATGTTGCACATGTTTCATTGAATGGATCTCAAAGACCCAAGGTGTTGAAGGATGTGTTGCGAGTGCCAACCATCACCAAGAAACTAGTTTTACTATGTGAAATGGTTAAGAGTTGTTATGATGTGAGGTTCAATGATCAATGATGTTTTTGAAGAACACATGTAGGAAATAAAAGCTCATAACAAAAGGAAAGAAGCAAGGAAGGATCTTCACAATGAAGACAAATCCATCAACCCCTCATAGTATGTGCTTCTCAATTTGAAATAAACAAATTGTAGAGATTAACTTGTGGCATACAAGAGTTCTCCACATAAACTTGGAAAGGATAAAGGAAATGTGAAGCAAGGGCTTGGTGAGTGCTCTACTAGAACTTACATTTTAGAATATGCAACATTTGTGGCATGGTTGTCAATTAGGGAAACAAATTAGATTGTCATGCAAGAAGGGAGCACAAAAGAGTAATAAAGTGTTGAATGTCATACATAGACATGTGCTCCCATCTGGAATGAGATTTGTCACATTGGAGGTAATCGATACTTTATCACATTTATAGATGATCATTCAAGTTTTACTTTGGATGTATTGCACGAAGACAAAGAGGGGAGAGTAGTTTTCAAATGAATTTCTAGATTTTCTACATGATCATGGCATAAAAATGAAATTCACTTGTAGGTATGCACCTCAACAAAATGGGGTGGTAGAAAAGAAGAGAAAATACATAGCAAAAGTGGCTATAGATATGTCAAATGAAATGAATGTTCCTAATTCTTATTGGGATGATGTAGCAAACACCATTATGAATAGGTGTCCAACCTATGGACTACATGGAATCACACCCTATGAAGCTTGGTGTGATAAGAAACCCAACCTTTCACATCTCAAAGTATTTCTTTGTTGGAGATAGACGTCTACGGAAGGAAGGAGAAGAAGCTTGGAGCACAACACACAATACTAGATGTACTACTAGAGAATGTACAAAGATAAGTAGCCCATTAGGGCAATAGGCATATATACAAGCCGGGGAAAAAAAACCTCCTAGAGAGGGAAAAAAAGTACCCCGATAGTCCTAGTGTATTCGCACACATCACTATCTAAATATATCAACAAATCCCCCCTGGGAGTGATGCGGTGAACAAGGAGCAGGCACTCATGTATAAGGAAGTGTCGAGCTATGTGGAAATCACTCCACAAAAGGAAGTAAGCCCAAAGCTTTGTGGAAAGCTTCAAACTTCTCCCTAGGTAGAGCCTTCGTGAAAAGGTCTGCAATGTTCTCCTGTGTGGGCACATGCCAAGCTGATCTCCCCAGTAGAGAACCTCTCCCTGACATAGTGATAATGCACCTCAATGTGCTTAGTGCGAGCATGGAACACAAGGTTCCTCGCAATTGCCAATGCACTCTGATTGTTAGTGAAGATGGTGATGGCAGAAGATTGTCCAACACCCAAATCAACCATAAGGCATCTGAGCCACACACACTCAACATTTACTTTGAAAGCTTCCCTATACTCAGCCTCACAATTGGAAGTGGCCATAGTAGGCTGCTTCTTGCTCAACCAAGATGTACATGAGCTACCAAGCATGAAGAAAAAGCCACTAGTGGACACACGAGTGTCATAACAACCAGCCCAATCAAAGTCAGAAAAAGCATGCAAATGTGGTTTCAGTTGGACTATTCTCAAAACCATGTGCAATCAGATAGGTATGTATCTTCTCATACCAAGCATGTGGTGCTTCCTTTAAACCATATATTGCCTTCTTTAACCTGCACACCTGGTTTTCATGCCCTTTTTGCACAAAGCCACGAGGCTAAAAAACATACACTTCTTCATGCAAGTCATCCTTCAAAAATAGCAGTTTTAATGTCCAACTGATGTACATTCCAACCATGATGAGCTGCAAGTGCACAGATGCTCCGAACAGTAGTCATACAGCATGTAGGTGCAAAGGTCTCATGAAAGACAATGCCTCTTTCCTGTGCATAACCCATTGCAACAGGCCTAGCCTTATACCTATCAACTATACCATTCAGTTTACGCTTCAGCTTGTACACACACTTAGTGCCAATGGCCTTCTTGCCAAGAGGCAAGTCACATAAAGACGAAGTACCATTCTTTATTATAGCATCATATTCAGATTGCATAGCAGCTATCCAATTTTCTGAATTTTGTGCTTCATCAAACGAAACAGGCTCATTCTCATCACAGAGACTAGATGCAGCCATAGCATCGCAATCTGATGCAAAAGAGGCACTATGGAAGCCTGAATGAGTAGGATATGACAGAGGTGCATCTAATTTGTTGTCATGCAAAGTCTGCACCAGCCATTTTGGCATAGTTTTTGCCTGTTCAAAATCAGCTCTCTCATCAATTAGTGCACCATGTAAATCTACATCAGAAATGGAATGATCTGAACATGAAACTTGCAAAGGCTAAGAAGTTGCCTCATTGGGACCAGCACTAGAATGTCCACCTATAAAAAGAGGCGGCAAAGTATCATACATGTCTTTGGAGCTAACAGATGTTTCCTTAGTACATGAAAGCAATGGCTGAATAGCATCTTCCACAAAAACAACATCACGGCTAACCAGAATACATTCATTCTGTGGAGGATAAAGATGATAGACTCTACTTTCAGAACTGTACCCAACAAAAATACATTTTACTGCTTTATCATCCAATTTTCTACGATGTTGTTCAGGCACTAATGCATATGTCAAATAGCCAAAAAAACGCAGATGAGCAGCAGATGGCTTGCGATCATGCCAAGCCTCATATGGAGTGATAGACTGCAGTGCTTTAGTGCGACACTTGTTAAGTACATATGTTGCACACATGATAGCCTCAAGCCAGAAACTATGTGGTAAAGCCTAACTCTTGACCATACACCTGTTCTTTCGTTCAGCAACTCCATTCTATTGAGATTTATACTGCATTGTACACTGGTGTTTTATCCCACGTTTAGCCAGAAATGCATTAAAATCAGAAGACATATATCCCTCCCCCCTCGATCTGAATGGAGGGTGCCCATTTTAAATGCTGATAGATTTTTAGCCAAAACCAAAAACTGTTTGAAGCACATCAACACTTCGGACTTTGCCTTCAATGGATATACCCATGCATGCCTCGAAAAATCATCAATGAAATTCATGAAGTAAAGATAATTTCCAAAAGAAGGTGTCTGCATAGGATCACAGACATCACTATGTACAAGCTACAATTTTTTAGTAGCCCAAACTGAACCATCTTTTGGAAATGAGGAACACTGCATTTTGCCCAAAATATAGCCTTCACAAACATGTTTTCCAGGTGCCTCAAGTTTGGGCAAAGAGGACACCATTTCATATTTCTACAGGCGTAGCAAACTAGTAAAATTCAGATGACCAAAGCATGCATGCCAAAGCTTTGCATCTGACATAGCTTGAGAATCATGTACTGCACATGCCGAATCATTCAGAGATCTTTCATAGTCTATGAGCTTATACAACCCATGACATAAAATGCCAGAAGCAATAATCACATAAAAAAATTTTTACATTTGTATATATGTTGATGACTTTATCATTAGAGGGTAAGATGAAGAAAACATCAAGGACATAAAGTCGAATCTTGGTTGTGAGTTTAAAATCTTTGATTTAGGGATTTTAAGGTACTATACAAAGGAGAATGTATATACTGTATGCAAAGGAAATACATTCTAGATCTTCTTAAGAAGTTTGGATTGTATTGATTGCAAGCCCATTTTAAATCAGTGGGGTTGAAGTACTATACAAAGAAGAGGGTATATACTTGATGCAAAGGAAATACATTATATATCTTCTTAAGAAATTTGGATGGTGTTGATTGCAAGCCCAATTTAAATCCATTATAAGTAAAGTTTAAACTAAGTGCTCATGAGGGTGAAAACGTGGAGGATGTGACCATGTATAAGTCAATTATTATTTGTCTTTCATGTGCTACTATGACAACACTAGATATTGCACACGTAGTTGGAGTGTTATCTCAATTTTTGCCGAAATTGAGAGTACTTCATCTTATTGCAGCCAAAAGGGTACTTACATACCTCAATGGATCATTGAATTAAATGATCTATTATCCATTTTATGATGGATTACATGTAAAATCTTATTGTGATGTTGATTGGCCAAGTTCCAAACATGATAGGAGGAGCACCAGTGGATAGGTTATCATGTTAGGGAAGCAAATCATCTCATGGATGTCAAAGATACAACCAATAATAGCTCTCTCATCAACCAAATCATAGTATAAAGGCTTATCACAAGTCCTATTTAATCTTATGTGGCTCAAGAAATAGATTTTTGATATTGATTTTTAGGTGAATCAAGTATCTATTTTTTGACAACATAAATAGCATATGCTTGGCTCAAAATCCCAACTTCCATGCAAGGTCCAAGCACATAGAAATACATTACCACATTATTAGATCGAAGATCATGTCAAGGGATGTAAGGGTGGAACATGTGAGTTAAAAGGACCTATATGCAGATATGTTTACCAAAGATTTGGATGGAGTAAAACTACAACACTTCAAGTCATGCATTTGAATGAAGGACCTAGGCATTGAGACTTGAGAGGGAGTGTTGAAAATCAATGGTCAACCATAAAAATGGACTCATCCATGAGTTGTTCAAGTGGAAAAATGAAAAAGGAGGACCAAAAGTTGTGGAATCAAGTTAGAATCTCCACCAAAATCAATCAAATTCAAATATCATTAGTCATCAGCCTGATGCATGGTTATGTAGATTCTAGGAAATGTAAGATTTTGACATAAGCATCATTTCACCTTTTTCTCTTACCTTTTATGAGTTCCATGAGTTTCCCACTTAATTTAGTGAAGCCCCAAACCTAAGAAAGCGGTCATCGTAGTTGCTTATCTGTCTTTGGCATGCTTTTGCTCCTCTCTATCTATAGGTGTAGTAAGGCTTTCAAAAATATTCTTGTATCAAATTCCAAAGAACTATTTTCTCTCTCATTGTACTAAGCTTTGTTCATTTCAAGATTCATTTGGTCTCTCATATAGTGCCCTAGCATTTTCCAAAGTTTCAAGTTTTATTACTGACAAAATTCTAAGAAATTTCCAAGTTTGTGCAGCTATGTCTCTCCACATAGGTACATAGTGTTGCAAATAGATAGCGTGTCTTGAAGTGTATGATACTCATAGCTCTATCATCCATTTTCCTTGATTGAAAGCTTGTTGGATAGATATTAGGGTCTAGGTAAGGTTAGAAAAAATCCATTTGGATTCTCTATAGAGGTATAGAGGAAAGACCATAGCAATAAGAGTATATCATTGCTTGTGGGCCTACTAGAGGGCAACCATCTTGCATAGTTGCATTGGGGTGTTCAAATCTTCCCCCATCACCATACATCTCTATGTCTGCACATAATGTTGGAACTCTCTACAATTGAGTTGTCAACAATTTTTCTATATCATAAGAATCCATTTTATGTCATCTCCACATCATTGGATAGATAATGTACTTTAGTGGATCACTAATTCTATGGTTCATTCTCTGAGTAGCCTTTGAGAAACATGTAATATTCTAGGGTTTTAAGCATTGTTTCTACTTTCATAGTTATCCATTTGCTTGGATTTTTTGTCACTAGGTAGCCATAATAGTTTTCTAAATTTGTTTCAAGTTTGAGACCTAATCCTTGGCTAGTCTTGGAGAAAATTGTACCAGAGGCTTGGTCACTATGTGACTAGCTCTTGCATACAACCAATTAGCCTATGTTGCATAGATCATTTCTCTTAGTGTTTAGAACCATTTTGTGTGAAACTCATTTTATTGGGAAGATCCATTGGTCTACTTGAATTGTGGAAAACATCACTAGAAGTCTCTTCATAAATTTTGAGAACGAAGCATTCTAGGTTATAGAGGTGTAGAGAAATCTACTTATGGAGGTCACTCGCACTTCATCATTGCATACAATCAACTCTTACAAGAGTGAAGTGCTGTTATTGTGTGACTGGCTCCTATATACAATCAACCAGTCTATGTTCTAGATATTGTTTCTCTTAGTATAGGCAACCATTTTTTTTTTCTTAGAAAGATCCATTAGGCTACTTGAAGTGTAAAAAGTTCAGTAGAAGTCTTATGCACAAATTACCAAGATTCAACTTACAAATTTTAAAGCACATATGTTAAGCATGTCATCTAGGCAAGTCAACAAGACTACCTTTCAAGAAGAGCAACTATGTGGGCCAAGACCCCCTCCACTTGATTCACATAAATGTGTCAAAAGAAAAATCCATTTGAGGTAATAGGTACTTTCTGACATTTAAAGATGATTAAATAAGGATGACATGTCTATATTGCAAAGCATAAGTTTGATGTGTCTTATTTCTTCAAGAGATTAAAAGCACTAATTGAAAGAGAAATTCGAAGGTATACCAAATGTCTTAGATCCTATGGAGAGGGAGAGTATACCTCCCATTAATTGTCTACCTGTTTATAGATCGATGGAATCAAATTGAAATTTACATGCAAGTTTACACCTCAACAAAATGGGTTTGTAGAAAAGAAATATAGGCATATAGCAAAATGTGCTAGAGCATTGATGAAAGAGATGAATACGCCAAAAATGCAGCCACCCCTGCAATTCCCATTATGAATAAAGCTCCAAAATTAGGTATACATTCATCTAGATCTTATGAAGCATTGTATGGCATAAGGCATAGTGTGTCCCATATCCACTTACTTGGATGTACATACTATGTCTTCATAACTACTGTTAAGAAGCAAGTTGGATGCTAGAGTGGAAAAATGTGTGTCCATAGGATATGCTCACTACATGAGCAAAGTCATAGAAAATCAAGAACATACATGTTATGAAGAGGCAAGCAAGTGTTGGGAATGGGAGGAAGCTATGAATGAGGAATTCCAAGCCTTGGAGGAGAAAAAGACATGGGTCTTAGTTCCAAGAACCAAAGACATGAAGCTAATAAGCAACAGATGGGTAGTCAAGGTCAAAGTAAATTCAAATGGGAGCATCAAGGTACAAGGCAAGGTTAGTTGCTAAAGGTTTTGCTCAAACATATGGAATCAACTTTGAGGAAACCTTTATTCTTGTGGATAAGTCCACCATAATTAGAGCTTTCATGGCATGAGAAATGATGATGATGGCCCAAACAATATTTTAGCTTTTCAATGTCTCTCAAAAATTTCAATGGCCCGAAAATGATGATGATTTCTTGATGGTTTAGACCTATTGTGGTGCATCTCAATTGCCCCAAAACATTAAAAAATCCCTATGCAATCACATTGTCTCCAAGAAATCATGGTGGCTCTATATCAGACCATTTCCCATCCACCACAACCCATTTCTTGTGCTTAATGAGTCTATTCCTAAATTTTATGGACTCCAAATATGCAAAGAAATTACAAAACTTTTCACTATTTTTAGAAAAATAACCTCTTTAAAACTTTAGATGTTGACCTCTCACTCCACACATCTCCTTTACCTCTAAAACTTTCATAGAAATTAGTTCTTACCTCAAAGAATTCGTAAACGAAATCTCAAGAAAGTGTGATGACCATACAAGGACCCACAAAGCAATTGACAATATCTTGTCTCTCCTCTTGCTAAAATAGATCTCTCTCTCTCTCTCTCCCACTCGCTCTTTCTTGCAAATGAGAGCCATGCATAACCCAAAAAACATAAATGAAAATAAATTTATCTTTTATGAAGTTTGAAGCACTTCTCAAGCTCAAAGTCACTTAAAGAGTGATAAAAATGATTACTTTTAAGACAAAAAAGACAATTACCTTCGCAAAGAGTGTGTTCTTGAGAAATACATATTTTCAAAGGACTTACAAGCATTGAATCTTCATTCTTCAACTCCCAAACATCTCTAACACCAATTAGGTGAAGAATCCCTGATAGTAGTGTAAAAAAAGGTGTTTCCATTGTACGTTAAATGGGAAATCGAAACACTTTAAATTATCAATCCGCGTACCCTACCCAATATAGGCCATGGAAACCATGATAAAATTTATGAAGGAGATAAATATGAGAAACAATGAAGAGAATTGAGAGTTCGAAGTGTTGAAGGAGAGAAAAATGAGAAACAGTGAAGAGACGTCAGAGTTCAGAGTGCTGGAAAACTTTTGGGAAAGATATCTCTTTGTGCATCAGAGATATTCGCCTTTTCACACATGAAAACTTAGGGAATTGAATGCTCTACATGGTAACCTAATGAGTCTTGAAAAATTGACAACATACAAATAGAAAACAAGCTTCTCGAAATTGATGAAATTAATATTACCTCACACTAGAGTTCACCATGTGTGCACAAAGCCACCAATGCAGACAAATGATACCACCAACATGCAAATGAGCACTTTGAGGCCTTGAAGAATTCCTTCTATCAAACATTTTTACCAAGCAACTCTTGAGAATGATCCCTAGATCAATTGGAGAAATTGAAGTTACAATGAAGTGAATCCTTCCATGAACTTTATGTACATGTTGAAGCATTTTTTTCTCATTTGTTGCATGCTCAAAGGGAATTCTTATTCAAAAAGTGGATTGACAAGGCTCTCTCAAGGTATTTTCAATAGAAGCTTTGAGAATAACTAAGACTAGATGCTACATTGGAGAACTTTGTGGTGGCCTTCTTCCATAGAGGAGGCAAGAGTGCATTTTGAAGGTGGGATTCAAGCAAATTATGCCACTTTCTTGGAACCAATCGAATAGCTTAGAAGAGAATCAGAAGCACTTAAGATGCAATGGATTCAAAAAGAGGAGGAGTTTATTTCACCACCTACATGTTACAGTGATGATTTAGTAGTGCAACTTTGACATGAAGTGGAGGAGTTGCAGACTACTCAAGACATCCATAGGAATATTTGATGTACTACACGCAACAACAATGGCCACTCCAACATGAACTCTCCTAATTGAGTAACTTGCCAATTTTGTGGAAACAATGCTCATGAGGTGCACAACTACTACTACCTCAAAGGAGCTCAACAAAGAGGTAATACACAAGTCCTTGACACATTTTATGCTAGTACTTCAAATTTACACAAGGAGGAGAACTGTTTCAGTCTATCTAGGTGTACTAGAACACTAATGTGTTATCACTGTAGCGACTATGGTCATGTGCAAAGTAAATGCTCTCTACTTGAGGGTGCACCTCCATGTCAAAAATGCCTGATGCAAAGGATCATTATATGAGGGACTATCCTCGTGACTATCCTACTCTTATTCACATGATCGTCATCTCTCCAAGAGAGGAAGCTACAACTCTAGAGTCTTTTGTTATTTCATCATCTACAACACCTATGATGACTAGAGCTAGGTAAGTAGCAACAAGCCATATAGAAGAAAAATAGGGAATCAAGAAAAAGAAGATGGTAACATGATTGATTTGAGAGACAAATTGCTTAAGAACCTCATAAAAGGGTGAATACTTCATTGAAGGACCAATTGATTCATCCTCAAGAGAACGTGTTTGAGGTTAATATTGAAGAAATTTTGAAGAGGAATCATCATAAGTTCAATTTATACCAACTCATTAAAATGGATGCAAAGGTGAGAAGTGATTTACTTAAAGTTATACAGTCTTCCTACCTAAGCCCAATACCAAACATAGAGGGGTACATGGTGGATTTTCTCCCTACATCACTTGCAGAATACCAAGGTGCAAGAAATCAGCTATGGATCTCTACAAAGCTAGCACCCAATTGTAGACACAATTAGAGTAGGGATGTGTCACCACCAAAGCAACTAGGTACATGATGGAGACTGAGCTAATGCCTTCCCTACCTCACAAATATGATAATATGTTAAATTGTATGGTGGGAATTTTAGAATGCTCCATAGTTGCAATAACTGAAATAAATGAGTTAGATAAAATTGGATCATGTCTAGCCTTCGTACACCAAACAGATTTTTTTGCAAAAGAGCATAGGAAGGCCCAAGTGTGGTAAAAATAGGTAATCGACACTTGTTCAATGAGGAAAAAGGTAAATTAGGTGACTACAAGGAACTAGATACAGAAGATCAAGAAGATTGGCATGTGACCCAGTTTGGGTGCCTCCTCTAGGGTGTCCCAATCGAGAAATACCTCCCAGGTAGCCAAGGTGGCCAGATTGGGAACCTAATTTTAGGTGGCCAAGATGACAAATGTGTGTGCCTAATTGTTTATGTGCATGATGAAGCTGGGAGACTGAATTTTGGTAGACCTCAAAAAATAAGGCTCCTTGTTTTGGCTGATTCTCATGGAGTTTGGTGATTAAACCCTAAAGGACTACCACAAAGTGGGCACTTATTAGATACGGAGCAAGTGGGAAAGAAGCCTTTTTTTTAGGAAAATTGGGCTAATTTTTTATGTAGAGCTTACTCGTCCTATAAAGAAAGGTGATCAAGTTCATTTTTTGTAGGCACCTCTAGGGAGGCAAGTGCCTCTATTTGGGCTAAACCAAATTGGCAAAATTTGGTCTAAAGGTAGCACTGCATTATTATGCAAGGAGAAAAGAGCTAGTCATGATGCGTTTTGAAGTTTTTTGGATGTAGGGCCAAGAGATGAGGAACCTACACAAGGATCTCTAGAGGCGTATTTTGGCCATATGACCAAAGATGAACTTCCATTTCTAGATATTATAGATGAATGTACTAAGGCACATACCATGGAGCACAATCTCAATGCTACCCCAACAAAGTATTGATGATTTTTCAAGTGAAACTTCCCCAAGAATACTTGCTTGAGAAGTGAACCTTGGAGATGAAGAAACCCACAAGTACTCCTTGTGGCACTACCAATTTTTACTATAGAAGATAACCTCTCTTCTTTATACCTATAAGAGTGCCTTTGCTTATTGCTACAAAGATCTATTAGGTATTTGAGAGCAGCGATGGAAATAACAAAATTTGAGGAATCAGATTTTGTCCTTGTAGAGCACTCAAGGTGGCTTTCATCTATGGTTGTTGTACCTATGAAAATTAATGGAGAAATAAGAGTGTTTGTTGATTTTTGCACTCTAAATAAAGTGATTGATCAAGATTTTCTCCCACAACCCTTCATAGAGCAGGTATTAAAAGAAGTACCTCGACAAAAATTGTATAGTTTCTTTTATGGATTCAGTGGATACAATCAAATTCTCATTCACCTTGAAGATAGAGACAAAATTTCCTTTGTCACTCCATGGGGCTTTTATATCTACACACGCATGGCTTTGGCATTTAGTAGAGCTCATGTCCACTTATAGGATTTCCTTATAGTGTATCTCTACAAACTTGCACGGTATTCCTATTTACTTGGATGCACTTAATAGGTCAATAGCAAGACTTAGAAATTCCAAATAATTTGAAGTTTTAACAAGAAAAATTGTGAATTTTGAGGAGGATTTTACATAAACAAGAGAGGGAAACAATATTTAGTAATTGAGCATCCCAGAGAATCAATGAAAGAGGATAAATTGAGGAACCTAGTGAACCCTATCAGGACTAATAATAGAGAAGCATATCTACTCCAAGAGGAAGATCGCTAGTAGTAAACATTTGGATAGGGGATAAAATCCCTCAAGATGGTTACTTGATGAACTTCTACTTGATAGCTCAAACTAACAAATTGTTGCAAGCCACTTCACCCTTGAAGGAAAAAGTACCAACCCTACCACCATTTATGAATTGCGTGATTCACAAGACTCTTCTAGAGTCACTTATGTGGATCGAAATCAGAGAACGTATTGGGCAGCCAATGATCTAGAGAGATCTAGACTACATTACTTGGGTTTTTTAGTATTCCCACCCAAGGATTAGCCAAACACTTCCCAAAATCCTCAAGGGTAGCAAAAAAGTCAAGAGACCCCATTCGTAGATCAAACTAGCCAATAGAGTGTCCCAATCAAACCACACGTTCACTTTACTACACCGAATACGAGCACCATACCAAATACCCATTTGGGAAGTGAGACAATGAATATACCACCCATTGCTTTAAGATCCCCGCATGGTAGAGAACAAGGTATGCATCTTGTGGGTCCATTCTTTCCTTGACCTCCTGAAGTGCGAAAAAGATTAAGACCTATTCAAGTAGCCAAGTGCATAAGGAACCATGATGATGGCTCTAGAGATCTTTATGATCATATGGGAGAGTTGAAACAACTCTTGCATGTAGAACAAGTTGATGTCCTCTTTATTCAATATGAATCTTTTGGACTCACAGTGATTAGAACTGATTTGACTTGGTTTCAACCTTTGGACCCCAACTACTTTATCAATATAGAGAAACTCTTTGAAGAACTCATTGGAGAGTTTACAAAGAGAGGAATCAAACATAATTTCTCTTCCTTGATCCATAGTTTCAAACAAGCTATTAATACATTTGTGAGGCTAGTAGTTAGGAGTTTCAATTAATATGTAAATAGGTGTCCTATGGCTGAAAGACCCACACAACAAAAAATGATATCATTGTTCTTGGATCCTCTAACCAATGGAAACCTGAGAACCTTGGTATATGTGAAAGGAATACAAACACTGAATGAATTCCTATGATAGTACATAGATTTGCAAGATACTTTAGCAAAATATTTGAAGATCCCATAGACTCCTACCAAATTTGATGATAATATAAGTAATGCATCTACCAAATCTAACAACATTGAGGAACTGTTGGATCTAGTGGCAAAAGAGTTACGAGTTCAAAACCAGCAAGGCTAAAACCTAATCAAGGTGAACCTATGAGAATGTCCATGTTGAGAAGATGCTAGCACTCTAGAGGAGATCACCCATCTCATGCTTGAGCAAGAGGAAGAACAATTCCCCCACTACCATATCAATACAATAGGTAACTATCACAAGGGCCTAGCCTCTACTATCACATAGAAAAAAGATACATCAATCATATAAAAGAAAATTTTCCTTATAATAGGCAATCTAGGCCACTCCCTCCACAACAATATAGGTAATTTGGATATCAATTGAGAGAAAAAGTCAGGGAGACTCCAAGGTATGTTCCATATCAGGGACCACCCATGGCTACAAGGTTGTCTGAGTATTGGGGATACAAGTAACCTCAACCTATCCTAGGTCAACAACCCCCACATCCTCAGAATATAGTACCTATCAAGCACACATAGCCACAAGAAAACCTTGAGAAAATAGTATTACTTGTAACCCCATTGATTATCACAAAAAACATAAATCAATGCTACAAACAAAGCTATGGAGATTATTAAGCCCATGATCATAGTCTCATAGAGTATGGACCTTCTTATGAGCAACAATGTTATGAACATGATGCCAACCTCATGTATCCAACTCCTAAAGCTGAGGCCCTTAGAAGACTAACAACAAGACCACCTTCACCTAGGGAACCTTGTTATAGATGCGAAGAAGATGATTTCATCAAGGAATGCACAATGTCTTACCATCTGCCACCCCCAAGGGTTTGGGAAGGGTATTACAAGACTCTGGAAAAGAATGCTTGTTCAAAGACTACCCTAAGAACCCATCTAAAGCATCACCTACATCTGAGATCTATAATTGAGTCAGTAGACTCCTCAAGAAGTGATAAAGAACACATAGTGCCTTTAAAATCCATCACTAGACCTAAGGCTAAAGAGAACCTAGAAAATGAAAAACTTGATAGTCCCAAGAGTGAGAACAAGATAGAATTTTCACCTCAAGTAGTAGAAGATTTAGAAGGGTCATCTCAACCATCAAAGAGGAAGCAAGCCCTAAAATGTAAAGCTTGATGAGAGAAAATAAAAAATAGGTGGATAAAGAAGTTGGTTGAGGAGAAAGAAAAACCAGTAAAAAACCCTAAAACAAAGCTAACTAGCCTAGCCAATCAGGGTGCAAATGTGGTGAGGGAAAATCAAATGAAGGAATAAGCAAGATCAAATCTAGCTTATCCTATGCTTGAAGATTTGAAAATGTGGTTGAAAGCTTAATTCAATCTAAAAATAGAGAAATGAACTAGTCTAGAGCAATATGACTAAAGCTATGCAAGAGGAGATCTCGACAAAGAAATACTAGAGATATGTAATAGATGAATTGAAACTATTCAAACTACACTGTAACAGGCAACAGGAAACCTCCTTGAGATGTGAATTCCAAAAGAGACATTCTAGGGATGTGTAGGAAACTTCAACTCATAGCAAATGAAACCAACATAAACTAGAGAGATTCAAACAAGAAAAATTTTGAGACCATGGAAAGGAACTCAATGATTCTGGAAGCAGGAGAAAATTTTCCACATGATTTGTGGGCCAGAGTTCAAGAAGAGAGGTGGAAGAAAACCAAAGAAGATACCCCTCCTTCTTTAGAACTAAATGCTTCAATGAACCAACCTATTTTGGAGTAAGAAGTGAACTAAGAGAATTTGAGCAATCATGATTAGAATAGAGACGAAGTTATCAGCTTGAATACACTTCCAAATTATATTGGTGAATGAAAATTAGATTTCTTTCACACCCCAACAATACAATATGAAGATAAAGAAGGTTAGAGGAAGTGTCAACCACCTTGCAAGAATTGAAGAAACAAAAACTTCAATGCTCTATAACCCTATAATAACTTTTGCAAGTGAAGCCCATCCATGAAAAAAAATTGGCAAATCAATTGGATTTAAAGGAAGAAAACACACCAACTAAGGAAGAGAAGGTGAAAGGAACACCAACTATCAAGATACATGTGATTAAAGTGGGGGATTTTAGTGAAGGAGATGGACATACATGTCTCTGAATTACATTTTGAGGATACTTGACCAAGGGTGTATTAGATACTTGAGCTTGAGTAGGAATAGCTACCAAAGAAACCAGGAGAAATGGGAAAAATCAATCCTACAACCAACTAGAATGAAGTTACAACTCGTAGATGTTCATGTTGAATGACCCTTAAGACTCCTAGAGAATGTAATTTTTACTAAATGTGGAGTAAAATTTGAACATACCCTAGCTATATGTCGATTCCGCAAGGATAGAAATTACGAGATGATCCTAGGAAGATTGTTCACATGATAGCTAAAGGTCAAGAATGGGGATGAGATGCTTTGTAGCTTCAACACCAAGGCACTACAACCAAAATAAATCTCCAAAATTTCTCATGCAGGGATGTTCCACCCCTTCAATGGAATCCTATACATAAAGAGGAGGATGACGTATCAATCCATAACGTTGTATCTAGTTACCACTCTTGGACGAATGAAGATACAAAACTATGGATTTGTAAGGTAGCTCAACGAGAGGAGAACAAATTACAAAATTGGCAATTAAGACTAGAGGAGGATAGACCAATAGAATACGTGAGCTACATGCCACAAAGATTTTGTAATGAAGCATTTGAACCATATGTATGGATGGAAATATTAGCAACACTAGATGTATGCATAAATGAAGAAGTACCAACCATGACTGAATGCATGGATGAAGAAGGATGAGATTTGATTTTTTACATGGTAGTACTCCAAGAGGAAGAAAAAGGATACATAATAGAAAAGGAATGGAAAGAAGAATACGAAAGCATAGAAATGACACCTGATTTTGACTCAAAAGAATTATACCTTAAAGAATTAGAAATGGAAAACTCTAAAGAAAATAAAAAAATATTCTCCATAGAAGAATACCTAGAAAACTTTAGGAAGGAGAGTGATGAAGTGGATGAAGAAAATCTACAACTTGAACAACTCAAAGTGCCTAAACATTAAAGTAGAGGAAAGAAAGATAGTGATTCAAATGCCTAAGAGAGAGTCAAAAGAGGAATTCGCATATGATAATAAAGAGAAAAAAATAAATGTATGTAACCCTAGAAGGGGATGAAGAGGGATGCACCTATATATACAAAGATGTGTCGGTAGAAGAAGAACAAGAGCTAATAGCATTGTTGCAAGAATATAGGGATGCATTAGCTTGGACCTATAAAGACCTGAAAAGTGTCAATCCCTCGATACTTCTCATAGAATCCCTATGAAACCATACACTAAACCATCTAAGCAAAGACCTTATACCTATAATGATGTCTATCTAGCCAAAATTAAACAAGAAATAGATGAATTGTTGGCAGTTGGATTCATATATGAGAAAGAACACACCGAATGGGTTTCACCTTTGGTAGTGGTACCAAAGAAGAATGGAAAGCTAAGGGTTTATATTAACCTCAAGAAATCAAAAACTACCACCATTTGAGGTAGCTATCCATTACCCATTACAGATCATCTTTTGGAAGCAATAGCAGGCAAGGAAGTGTAGAGTTTCCTTGATATATTTTCATGCTATAATCAAGCAGTAATTGCTATAGAAGATCAACACAAAACCACTTTTGCAAGAGGATGGGGAGCATATGCATTTAGGGTTATTCCTTTTGGTTTAACCAATGCCCCAACTAGTTTCCAAATATTGATGTGCCATGTTTTTAAATAATTCTTGTGAAAAAGTATGGAGGTCCATGTAGATGATTTATGTACATATTTATATCACTTTCCAACCCATATACTAGAACTTAGGAAAATTTTTGATAAATGCATAGAGTATCAAGTGTGTTTGAACCCTGAGAAATGCATTTTCATGGTGAGGCAAGGCAAAATACTAGGAAATATAGTGTCCAAAAATGGTATCTATACAAAGGTGGACAAAATCAAGTCTAATTTGGAATTTTCGAGACCTAAAAATGTGAAAGAAGTGTAGGATTTTACGGGATATTGTGGATATTATCATAGATTTATTCACATCTATGCCATAATCACAAAACCATTTTTTAACTCAATTCAAATGGATAGATGAATACAAATAGACATTCAATGAGTTAAAGAAAAGATTAAGCTCAACACCAATTCTAAAAGTGCTGAATTGGAATAAATCATTTCATGTGCACATGGATGCATCTAATTTTGCCATTGGATGCATACTAGCACAACCAACAGAAGGAGGAAAACTAGATTACCAAATAGCATATGCAACTAGATAGCTACATCAAGCTGAACAAAATTATACCACAATTGAGTGAGAAGGTTTAGATATGGTCTATGTAGTGAAAAAATTTAGACATTACCTAGTATCCAACAAATTCAAGTTCTTTATTGATCATCAAACTCTATTTTAATTGGTCAATAATAACACTCGAAGGTTAGTTAGATGGTTCCTATTAGTGATGGAAATTAACTTTGAAGTAGTGTTCAAGGAAGGAAATGCACATGTTAGAGCTCACCACTTGTAGAGGATGACTCACGAAGAACCCCCAACAGGAGTAGCAGATGAGCTACTAGATACATACTTATTCAACCTAGAGGTATGTCCTAAATGGGCTGAACATTGGTACCTATACTCACTCATGGACTGAGTCATAGGATCAATGTGGCTGGAGACCAAGAACGTTGGAAAATAAGAAGCTTGCACATACTTGTTGGAAGCTTATACTACAAGGAATCTAATAGAATATTTATAAGTTGCATTAAAGATTAGGAACGAAGTAGTCTAATCAAAAGAGCCCATGACAATAAATGGAGAACACATAAAGGTATAAGTGGAACAACTCACTAATTAAAGAGGCTAGGAGTGTATTGGACGAGTTTTTAGAGGGATGTACATGAATACGTAACAAATTTTCACATGTATCAAGTATCTACACTAGATGAACACTCTTCTATATGCTATTCTACAATAGCACCTGAGTAGAGTAAGCCATTAGTAGATTTTTTGAAAACGCAAGCATATCGAGAGGGAGCCAACCTAGCAAGGAAAAGATACCTAGAAGAACAAAGTCAAGATTATGCAATTTTAGGCAAACAACTATTCAAATGAGAAAAAGATAACCAACCATGATAGTGTTTACATGAAGAAGAATAACTTTGCATTTTAGAAATGAGGCATGCCGGAGCAGTTGGAGGTCAATTTTCAATGGATAAGACTCTTAAAATGACTCTCTTTGCAATCTTATGGTGGCCAACATTACATATGGATGCAGAAGCTTATGTGCAAAGTTGTGATGTATGTCAAAGAACTAAGTATCAAATACGATGTGACGACATGCCTTTGATACCAATGATCAGTGCAACAACTTTCTCTAGATGGGGAATAGAATTCAGTAATCCCTAGTAAGAGGATCTCATTCCAAGTACATCATCATGGCCATTGCCTACTTAACAAAATGGGTAGAAGCCAATGCCACTATGAAAAAGGATGACCAAACCACTGCAAAGTTCTTATTTGAAAACATTTTCACTAGATGTGGACTACCAATCAAGATCCTAAGTGAGAGATATGCACTTCATCAATGAATTCATTGAATCACTTGTGAATGAATTTCCAATGATTCATAAAAAGTCAACACCCTATCAACCACAGGGAAATGGACAAGTGGAGAGTTGAAATAAAGTATTATGTACAATATGTACCAAGATAGACAATGGTGGTAGATTTGATTGGGATAAACAGTTGCATCATGCAATTTGGGCATTCTACGTAGCTTATAAAACAGCTATTGGAACTACACCTGTTAATCTACTTTATGGTCAAAATGCAATATTACCAATCAATTTTTTGATTCCTACTCTATGAGTAGCAAAGAAATATGAATGGACATGACATGAGGTATCCAAAAAATTTGATCAAATTGAAACTAGATTACAAGTGGTAGTAGTCATTTTTGTTGCATAGGAGAGACAAAAGGCTTATTATGATGCTCATGTCAAAGATAAAGGTCTAAGAGTTAGAGACATAGTGCTTTTTTACACTTTAAAACAACATGCAAAAAAGCTACAACAAAGAGGATATGGTCCTTTGATCATAAATAGTATTTCCTTAGGTGTAGCTATTAATCTAGCTACATTATCATCCCCAATGGACATGCATCATGCAACTCGTAGCACAAAAGTGGTCCCGGAGAAAGAGCTTGAGTCCTAGATTCAATTATAAATCTGGTAGCCATTTAATGAAACACTACATACAATCAAAGGCAAAGATGTGCTAACAGGAAAATATCTAATTGTACCTATAACATGGCTAAACATGGACGTGGCACAACTAAAACCGGTTTTCAAACATATGATTCAAAGTGGCATGGACACTCAACAATAAGTAGTGGAGGTTGGGAAGGAATATGAGCAAGCACATATGGAAAAGAATCAATTTAAAACACTTAGTGAAAATCTATCTAATCACGTTGTCGGGAAGATTTGCATCTTCCAATTGATGACCCGAAAAATTAAAATATTTATTGGTGAATTCTAAACCTCTTTTATATCACTGTTGATCAGTTGTGTTAATTGGATTAACTATTTTGAAAGTGTTTTCAGGTATGAAGGATGAAGCAGGACATATGTTCATGTTAGGGTTTACCCTAATTACTCATTTAATGAGAATTTCCTATTTTTACATTCAAGAATTATGGGTATTCACCCTAGGGTTTCTTGAATTCATGTGTTGTTTATAAGATTTGGTTAATGTTAAGGGTTTAGATGATTTATAATGGGTTAAAGCTAGGGTTCAGAAGGATTTTAATGGTCTAACCCAGGGGGTTTTATGGGTTTCCAATAGGTTTTCTAGGATTTACTATATTTAAAGGGTTAACATAGATGGTATTCAAAAACATTAATATCTAAATTACATATTTATGTATTAACATTAAACTATGTCATTAAAAATTACTTTAATTAAATATGTGTATTTAAATACTAAGGTTCTAATTAATTAAACCATTAAACTAAGCTTAAATTAATTGATTTATTTAAATAAGAAATGTAGGCTAATTAGATTAAAATGATTAATTAAATGGATAAATAAGTAGTGGACTATATGAGTGCTAGGAAAAAGAATAGCTTATATAAGTTGTGTAACTAAAGAGATTTAAGGAGTGGTCTCAATAGAAGATGCACTTAAAGTGAAAAAAGTTGGTTAAGAGAGAGTGGAGAGAATTAGTGAAGATGAAAAGAGAGGAGTAGAAATTAAGTGTAATTAAAGTAGAAAAGTTAAACTGGAAAGTGTGGTGGAAGTAAGGAGATTAAAGTGTGGTTGTAGATTAAAAGTTAAAACTAAAAAGAGTGGTTTAGAAATGACTTGTGTATGTATTTAAATGAGTGTTGATCTCAAGTTTCTGCTAATGTTTCTTTGCAGGTACTTTCTCCTGCTCTTTACTTTCTTCTGTTTTTCCTTCTTTCTCATTAGACCCTCCTCGTGCTCGGGATATTAAGCCATCATGTACTGCTGTGTATGATGATCTTGATGTTGATTGTCCGGCTGAAAGCATGCCCATGCCTATTCCATGGCTTGGTCTGGGTCCCTGCAGCAGTATGTGTATGTGATGTGTGTGCGTGTGTGATGTGTGTGTGTGTGTGTGATGTGAGTGTGTATGTGGTGAAGTGTATGTGTATGTGATGTATGTGTGTGTGTGAAGTGTGGTGTGTGTGTGTGTGTGTGAAGTGTACGTATGTGTGATGTGTGTGTGTATGATGTGTGTATGTGTGTGTGAGAGAGAGAGAAAATGAATCTCTCCCTCCCCTCCTCTGCTGCAGCGTGACAGCACACACAGAGAAGGAGAGAGAGAGAGAGGTGCCGAGAGAGAGAGAGAGAAGCCCCTCCCTTTCCCTCCACAGCGCTACGCGCGGTAGCGCTGTAGAGAGAGAGAGAGAGAGAGAGAGAGAGAGAGAGAGAGAGAGAGAGAGAGAGAGAGAGAGAGAGAGAGAGAGAGAGAGAGAGAGAAGCCCCTCCCTTTCCCTCCACAGCGCTGCATGCGGCAGCGCTGCACAGAGAGAGAGAGAGAGAGAGAGAGAGAGAGAGAGAGAGAGAGAGAGAGGGAGAGAGAGAGAGAGAGAGAGAGAGAGAGAGAGAGAGAGATAGAGAGAGAGAAAGAGAGAGAGAGAGAGAGAGCGAGAGATAGGGAAAGAGAGAGAGAACATAGTGAGAGAGAAAAAAAAATGGTATTCTGCTATTTTGTTTTTGTTTGGTTTTCTTTTATTTTTATGATGCAATTAGATTAATCAATTACAAAGGTTAATTATATGTATAGAATATTCACAATGCATGTATGTGTAAGTCTATGCATGTATGCATGAGAAAGTATGCATGTGAGTGATGTATGCATATACATGAGTGTGAGATGTATGCATACACATGAGTGTGAGATGTATGCATATGCATGAGTATAGAATGATTATATGCATGTGAGATATATGCATGTATGTATGACTGTGAGTAAGAGTGCATGTGTGCATGAGAGCATACATGTGAGTGATGTGTGCATGAGCATGAGTGTGCATGAATGCATGTTTGTGAGTGAGGTAGTGTTAGCATGTGCATATGTGTGTATGTTAGCATATGATTTTATGCATGGGTAAGTAATTGAACTATTGTATGCATATGCATAAATGCATCTAAGTATTAGCATGAATGAGTATTTGCATATTCTTAAGAACTAATATGTTTGAGAGCATAATAGTATATGCTTGTTGAAATACAAGTACAAGTAGGAATGTAAGTAAGCTTAGTTAAGCAAACATTAAATGTTTGAATGAGTTTATGTTAGCATATGTGATAATGCATGTGTATGTTTATGAGAATTAAATCATTTGCATGAGTATATGCATGTGTATGACAATGTTGTGTATATTATATCTTTTATGTTTCTCATTAATTTGTTTCGATTACTAATATGCGAATGTTTCTTTGCAGAAACATTGATGAGTTCAAGCTATTGAAGTGAAGTAAAGAGAAGCAGCAAGATTGAAGATTCATTTAAATCTTATTTTCCAATTAGTCAGCTATCCAATTGATTAGACATTTATCCCTTTATTTAGACCTTCCATTTGTATTAGAATTATTGATTTGAACCATTAGCTTATCAATTAATTTATTCAAGCAGTTTTGCAACAATATTGTTTCCCATTACTTTCTTTGATGTCTTCTAAATTAGTTCACGAGTCTGAGCACAGTACTATTGAAAATATAGAAAATGTTCCGCCAACTCTAGACAGACCCAGAAACCTCTAGCTTACCTGATAGTTTAGTAGAAGAAACCATGATGGAACGCGTAACAGAAGAGTCACTAGTTTTAATCTCATATCAGGAAGCTATTGCTAGGTAGGAGGCTGCCTGTCCTTACGGTCCATAGCTATTTAAACTATGTACATTTTATAGAATAACCTTATTTTCAATCATAGAAATAGGTAATTTAAATTGTTTTGTCATTAGAACCCTTATTTCCATAAGCTGAGTCTGCTTCAGACACCCTGCGTGTGCCGAACGATTTAGGCGGATGACTTGATCCACCATCCGAGCATCTCTCACGACCCGACATTGGTGAACCCGACGTGAACAAACGGCGTTGCAGCTCAGAAGCTTCTTCATCCGTGGGAGCAATGGCTGTGTCTTTGGAACCTTGCACTCTTCTAGGTGTTGAGGGTTGTTCCCTAGGGAACTGAGCGCCTCCACAAAGAGTGGCAAGTAGCTATCCTCATCTCATCACCCCCTCTCATCGACGTTAGAAGCATGAACGTTTGCGCAATCATCCATTAGCAACTGATGTATTAGATTTTGATTCTATTAAAAATTGTATAATCTTATACACAAGTCACTCTTTAAGCCTCTTCTTCGATTCAGATTCCAGGTATTTATATTTGGATTCTTTTTGCTTGCACATAATTAAATGAAAATGACATCTAATGTAGAGAATCTTCTGCATGATATGGAAGCACGATTAATTTCATTTATAGATTTAAAGCTTAATTCCAAGTTTGAGTCCTTAAACTCGTTTCTTTCAATCTTAACTACAGTAGTATCTGATTTTAATGCAAATCTTAAGTCAATAGATACTCAATTTGATCACGAGTTTAGGAATTTAGAAGGAATTCTTCATTATGAACTCTCAAATTTGAATGAAAATATGGAAACAATAGCAAATCATGTAAAAGAAATTTCATCATTCAAAACGATTGGTCATGAAATTGCAAGTTTAAAAGAGAACATTGAAAGGTTAAACAATCAAATACACGAAAGTGCTACATGTGAATGCAAAGATAGATATCAAGTACGAGTTCAAAGTAGATCTATGTATTCTATTGACCAAAATCCTTTACCCTATCATAGAAAAGTTGATCCTAAGGCTTTATATCAAAGACCGAAGAGAACTGTAAGATGCTTCTGGTGTGACCAACTAGGTCATACTTATGGGAATTGTATGGCCTATGAGAAAGCATGTAGCCAACAATTGGTATTAGAAAGTGAACAGAAAATATGTGATTATCAAACGCATCTACCATTGAGATTAAACTTAGGTAGAGGAGGAATGATAGACTATTTTGACCAAGAAAAATTTAGTCCTAAAACCAAACTTCAAAAACAATGGAAACCTAAGAGTCATAAGGAGAAAAGCAATGTATGTCAATTACATTCTATGAACACCAAGATTGTGCCTAAATGTGAATGTTTGGACAATGATCAAAACCTTATTAAACCTAAATCTATGAATAACATTGATCTTCAAATTAAATCTAAGGATCAAGATACATTGAAAAAGTTTAAGAAAGAAGAAGATATAAAGATAAAAGATGATGAAAATGAACAATCAATTGATGGAAATATAGATATACAGGCGGTTAAAACTGAACCTAAAGTCATAGAAATTGACAATAAATGTGATCAAAATAAAAATGATGAAAGAATAGTACAAACATCTGAAGACGAAAATCTTCAACTTCAATCAGAACATGACAAGAATATGGGAAAATGGGTACAAGAAGCCATATGGAAGATTGAAAATAATATCAAAAACTCATCTAAAGGTAAGAAAAAGGAGAAGAATTTAAGTGAATAGTTTTATTGTGATGGAATTGTTTATTGAAGATAAAACATTTCAAATTTTGATTTGCTGCATATATGCTGTTTTCCTAAAAATTGAGAAACATATACCTAAATTGTTTAGTTTTAATGTTTGAAAAGCTAATTACAAACTTATGATTAAGTTTACATTACGATTTGTTTAATCAAAAGAATTCTAAAATATGAAAACACAAAGTTTGTTTCAAATTAAACAAAAACATGTTTGTAATTATGCTTGCAAATGATTTTGATCAATATGCTTGTCATTTCCTAAACTTATGATAAATTTATGATTTTTTTTCTTTCACAAATAAGAAGAAATCTATTATGAAGAACAATTATGAAGAATATTATTATGATGAATATTTTGCACAAAATGATCTTTGTTTACAACAATTATGATGATATACTTTTAAAAGAAAGAAATATATATGATATAAATATGATCATGATAAATATGAAGAACATGAAAAAAATGTTACAATATGAGGATGATTTTATTGATATACCATATGATGAGTAAGAGGAACTTTTATAATCCAGATATGAATTTTTCATTGATATAAAAAAAATGATGCTCATTTATAAAGATACAAGTTAAAAACTTTGAACATTTTGATTTTTCCTAAATTTTATGAACTTTGTTTCATAGGTTGAAAAACCTATTTAAAAAAATTAAGAATGCATTATTTATGATAATTATAACCATTATGAATTTCTTATGATGAAATTTGTGACATGATGAAGATGAATCTGATAGAATATATGAATTTATATTTGCAAGATAAATGATAATGAAGATTACTTGTTTTGTAGCTTCTATTTTATAAGTGATTACAGGTTCTGAAGATGCATTGATCAAAGCAATTGAAGATGTTATGCCAAAAGTTCTGATGAATTTAAAGAGAGCAAATTGAAGATGAAGCAGATTGAAGATAAAATTGATTTTAGGTCGTATTTTTCTTTGTCATACAATTTGGATTTATGTATTTTCTTTGCATTCATATAAAACTAATTGATAAAAACTGGAATGAAGAATATTAATTTATAAAGGACTCTATTTAACCATATTAGGAAAATAGACATAATTTATATTTCTACATTTATAGATTAAGTGAGATTTGTTAAAAATAGAAGGATTTGTAGTTCATTTAGATAACGAAAGTAGTTGTATATGTGTAGGAGCATATTGTTGCATGATTCATGTCTGTGAAAACCTAGATCTTTCTTGTCCATGCAGCTAGATCCTTAGCTCGGATTAAGGGGTTAAGCCTTTCCCCTTTAAAACAAAAAAGTAGCGAAAAAAAAAAAGAATATTGACATGGAAGTTATACCTTCTTCCACCCCAAAAAGGTATTTACATTTATTATCGATATGAAGTTTACATCATATGTATATGAAGAAACTAGTTGTGAAAAAAACACATCTAGTGATTAAAATTGGGCATACAAGGCGGCTGTCTGTCCAAGTAGATTTAGTAGATTTCTTTGGCATGCTTGATTGCTCATATGTGAATGCATATATATGACGAAACCTGCATTTGAATGAATGAAAATGAATTCTATTTTATACTAATCTTTACATAGTTTATAAATGGATAAAATGTAAACTAATGTTTGTTGACTGAAAAGGTTAATAGTTTACCTTTATACTTTAATATGTTTTCATTGCCAGATGTAATTGAAATAAACTTCATGTGCATGTTGAAAAGATTTAAAATTTGATAAGATTAAATATATTTAAAAAAGAATTGATGCTGTTCTATGATTTAATTTCAGGATCATCATTGAAAATGCTGCTTCCCTTAATCTGCAAGTTGGCCCATCGGGACGATGTGCAGGTTTGGTGGCGGTGGATGTCAGGAAGATTTGCATCTTCCAATTGATGACCCGAAAAATTAAAATATTTATTGGTGAATTCTAAACCTCTTTTATATCAGTGTTGATCAGTTGTGTTAATTGGATTAACTATTTTGAAAGTGTTTTCAGGTATGAAGGATGAAGCAGGATATATGTTCATGTTAGGGTTTACCCTAATTACTCATTTAATGAGAATTTCCTATTTTTACATTCAAGAATTATGGGTATTCACCCTAGGGTTTCTTGAATTCATGTGTTGTTTATAAGATTTGGTTAATGTTAAGGGTTTAGATGATTTATAATGGGTTAAAGCTAGGATTCAGAAGGATTTTAATGGTCTAACCCAAGGGGTTTTATGGGTTTGCAATAGGTTTTCTAGGATTTACTATATTTAAAGGGTTAACGTAGATGGTATTCAAAAACATTAATATCTAAATTACATATTTATGTATTAACATTAAACTATGTCATTAAAAATTACTTTAATTAAATATGTGTATTTAAATACTAAGGTTCTAATTAATTAAACCCTTAAACTAAGCTTAAATTAATTGATTTATTTAAATAAGAAATGTAGGCTAATTAGATTAAAATGATTAATTAAATGGATAAATAACTAGTGGACTATATGAGTGCTAGGAAAAAGAATGGCTTATATAAGTTGTGTAACTAAAGAGATTTAAGGAGTGGTCTCAATAGAAGATGCACTGAAAGTGAAAAAAGTTGGTTAAGAGAGAGTGGAGAGAATTAGTGAAGATGAAAAGAGAGGAGTAGAAATTAAGTGTAATTAAAGTAGAAAAGTTAAACTGGAAAGTGTGGTGGAAGTAAGGAGATTAAAGTGTGGTTGTCGATTAAAAGTTAAAACTAAAAAGAGTGGTTTAGAAATGACTTGTGTATGTATTTAAATGAGTGTTGATCTCAAGTTTCTGCTAATGTTTCTTTGCAGGTACTTTCTCCTGCTCTTTACTTTCTTCTGTTTTTCCTTCTTTCTCATTAGACCCTCCTCGTGCTCGGGATATTAAGCCATCATGTACTGCTGTGTATGATGATCTTGATGTTTCTTGTCCGGCTGGAAGCATGCCCATGCCTATTCCATGGCTTGGTCTGGGTCCCTGCAGCAGTATGTGTATGTGATGTGTGTGCGTGTGTGATGTGTGTGTGTGTGTGTGATGTGAGTGTGTATGAGGCGAAGTGTATGTGTATGTGATGTATGTGTGTGTGTGAAGTGTGATGTGTGTGTGTGTGTGAAGTGTATGTATGTGTGATGTGTGTGTGTGTATGATGTGTGTATGTGTGTGTGAGAGAGAGAGAAAATGAATCTCTCCCTCCCCTCCTCTGCTGCAGCGCGACAGCACACACAGAGAAGGAGAGAGAGAGAGAGGTGCAGAGAGAGAGAGAGAGAAGCCCCTCCCTTTCCCTCCACAGCTCTGCGCACGGCAGCGCTGCAGAGAGAGAGAGAGAGAGAGAGAGAGAGAGAGAGAGAGAGAGAAGCCCCTCCCTTTCCCTCCACAGCGCTGCGCGTGGCAGAGCTGTAGAGAGAGAGAGAGAGAGAGAGAGAGAGAGAGAGAGAGAGAGAGAGAGAGAGAGAGAGAGAGAGAGAGAGAGAGAGAAGCCCCTCCCTTTCCCTCCACAGCGCTGCACGCGGCAGCACTGCAGAGAGAGAGAGAGAGAGAGAGAGAGAGAGAGAGAGAGAGAGAGAGAGAGAGAGAGAGAGAGATAGAGAGAGAAGCCCCTCCCTTTCCCTCCACAGCGCTGCGCGCGGCAGCGCTGCAAAGAGAGAGAGAGAGAAAGAGAGAGAGAGAGAGAGAGAGAGAGAGAGAGAGAGAGAGAGAGAGAGAGAGAGAGAGAGAGACGGCAGAGAAAGAGAGAGAGAGAGAGAGAGAGAGAGAGAGAGAGATAGGGAAAGAGAGAGAGAACATAGTGAGAGAGAAAAAAAAAATGGTATTCTGTTATTTTGTTTTTGTTTGGTTTTCTTTTATTTTTATGATGCAATAAGATTAATCAATTACAAAGGTTAATTATATGTATAGAATATTCACAATGCATGTATGTGTAAGTCTATGCATGTATGCATGAGAAAGTATGCATGTGAGTGATGTATGCATATACATGAGTGTGAGATGTATTCATACACATGAGTGTGAGATGTATGCATATGCATGAGTATAGAATGATTATATGTATGTGAGATATATGCATGTATGTATGACTGTGAGTAAGAGTGCATGTGTGCATGAGAGCATACATGTGAGTGATGTGTGCATGAGCATGAGTGTGCATGAATGCATGTTTGTGAGTGAGGTAGTGTTAGCATGTGCATATGTGTGTATGTTAGCATATGATTTTATGCATGGGTAAGTAATTGAACTATTGTATGCATATGCATAAATGCATATAAGTATTAGCATGAATGAGTATTTGCATATTCTTAAGAACTAATATGTTTGAGAGCATAATAGTATATGCTTGTTGAAATACAAGTACAAGTAGGAATGTAAGTAAGCTTAGTTAAGCAAACATTAAATGTTTGAATGAGTTTATGTTGGCATATGTGATAATGCATGTGTATGTTTATGAGAATTAAATCATTTGCATGAGTATATGCATGTGTATGACAATGTTGTGTAAATTATATCTTTTATGTTTCTCATTAATTTGTTTTGATTACTAATATGCGAATGTTTCTTTGCAGAAACATTGATGAGTTCAAGCTATTGAAGTGAAGTAAAGAGATGCAGCAAGATTGAAGATTCATTTAAATCTTATTTTCCAATTAGTCAGCTATCCAATTGATTAGACATTTATCCCTTTATTTAGACCTTCCATTTGTATTGGAATTATTGATTTGAACCATTAGCTTATCAATTAATTTATTCAAGCGGTTTTGCAACAATATTGTTTCCCATTACTTTCTTTGATGTCTTCTAAATTAGTTCACGAGTCTGAGCATAGTACTATTGAAAATATAGAAAATGTTCCGCCAACTCTAGACAGACGAGAAACCTCTAGCTTACCTGATAGTTTAGTAGAAGAAACCATGATGGAACGCGTAACAGAAGAGTCACTAGTTTTAATCTCATATCAGGAAGCTGTTGCTAGGTACGAGGCTGCCCGTCCTTACGGTCCATAGCTATTTAAACTATGTACATTTTATAGAATAACCTTATTTTCAATCATAGAAATAGGTAATTTAAATTGTTTTGTCATTAGAACCCTTATTTCCATAAGCTGAGTCTGCTTCAGACACCCTGCGTGTGCCGAAGGATTTAGGCGGATGACTTGATCCACCATCCGAGCATCTCTCATGACCCGACAACGTGCTAAAGGCCACATAGAGCTTTAGAAAGTAAAAGAAGAGTTGATAGTAGCAACCTACATAATCAACACATTAAACAATGAAAATGCTACTCTGAAGGTGCAAGTAAATGAAATGAACAAAGATTATGAGAGAATGCAAAAGGAGAATATGGATCTCCAAAAGAAATATTCCAAAACTGAAGAAGAAAAGGTACATCTCTGAACTAGAAGAAAAATCCTAGAGATGCAAATAAAGGGTTATATGGAAGATGCAGACTTAAGAAATTCAAAGCATCAAAACACAATTAGATACATATGCAAGTACAATGGGAAAAAAGGTATGCTAAAGGCACATATAATTTGAAGAAGAAATGGAATGAAGTATCTTTTTTCCCTATTCCAAGACATGGCATATGACCTCAATGTTGGGAAGATCAACAAAGTGGTAAATTAAATAAGCAGTGGCTAAATTTTCCCCTATTAGTCAGCCTACTAGACAATTATTTTCCAACAAAAGATCATATGTTAGGACCATTGATGTTTGGTTATCCAGATATGAACATGTACGAGATTTAACTATCAAGATTACAAATAAGATCCTTAGCATGATGGTATTAGTACTAAAAGCCTTCAAGCACCTTGTGTATACATTTTGAACTTCATGAATATCAACCAAGGCACACATGCCTTGATTTTTTATCTTTTCTTCATGCAAAGTTTACTAACTATCATGGCATATTATTCATGTTCTCCATGGTAAAACAAGAGACAAAGAAAGAAAAGATAGAAGCTGCAAGAATGCAATCCCGACGATGTAAACAAAGAATTACAAAGAGGACCTTTGAAGCACCACTCAGAAGACTAATAGTTAAAAAGAGGTAAAGGGTGTCAAATAGCCTTGTGAGAGAATAGGGGATACCATTTCTAGTACTGAATGTGTGCATGGCCAACAATGATAATGCAACAACCATAGTGTATGAATATAAGGAACATCAAGGGCAAAATGGAAGCATCAGACTGAGGTCCCAACAAGCTGAGAAATAGCGTCTGAGTCTTGAAGGCTTCCTCGAGTGATGGTAGCATGGGATTAAAAGAAATATGCAAAGGAGAAATATAGCATCAATTCGGAGAGGAACAAGTTGGCAAGAGGTGAATGAGGATAGCAAGCCTCAGTTACCATATGTATCCTAAGTTTTGCCACTTGTTGTGTGTCAGGAAAACCCACAAAATCATGTGAAGGGATGACAAAAACTAAGATGAGGAGAGGTTTGCAAAGGACTAAAGATAAGAAAGTAAAAGAAAGAAGCCAAGAAAATCAAGCCCCAAAATTTTCAATAAATGGCTCATTTTCTTTTCCTAAAGACCTTTGTAGACATTGAGAAGCATTGTAAATGCTCTAGAGGATTCTTGTAGATGCATTATCTTTGAAGATTGTAACATTACCTTTTTACAATAGTAGGAACTTAGTGAGTTTTAGAGAAATTGTCGGTGTCTTATGTGAAAGGACCAAAAGTAGGCCACATGTATGTAAGTCCCTTGTGAGTTTTGAAAAGACGTTTTGCCATAATCAAGAACTACTTTCTCAAATTTTGAATGCTTTCTCTTGCTTGTGTCCCTTCTTCTTCATGAGATTGTGTGCTTGACGCATGAAATGTGTGCTTAGAGGTGTTCTCTATCCCTTTCCCATCTCTTTTCGCCATTAAGGGGTGTGTGTGTGTGCGTGCAACATAGGAAGTCTAGAAGTGAGAGTTGGTGTTTCTAGCCACTTAGTTTTTTGGCCATAACTTAAAGTACAGAGATCTGATCGAGCTAAGAAGAGCACCATTGAATGTTTCTCATCGAGAACTTAAAAGAAATCCAGCATTGACTGTGTTTGGGTATGGAATATGAGAGCTATCGCTCAATTTGTGTCTGATGTTGCACCAAGTATTGTCATACACACAATGTTTGTAAGAGGTGTCATGTGTAAGGAATTGAACTCACAACCTCTTGGTTAGGAATTTAATGGGCTAGCCACTTGCCCCAAAAGCCATGGTTGAGGATTACTTCCTAATCCTCTCTCTTAGGGTGTAGTTCAACCATCTCCTATCTGTCAAGGGTGTGGTTCAATCATCTCCTTCCTATCACTTTATTACATTCTTCCCCCCTTACTTGATCATTTTCCTCAATGATCTACTCATGTATCACTCTAGCCTTGATGATCAGCCCCTTGAACTCCCTAGGTACCCTTGAATTGATGTCCGCAATTAGTTTCTTGAACCTTATTTGCAACCTTGGTCTCTTGAACCCTATTCTCAACCTTAGTATCTTGAACCTTGTTCTCACCTGTAAGGAATTGAACTCACAACCTCTTGATTAGGAATGTGATGGGCTAACCACTTGCCCCAAAAGCCATGGTTGATGATTACTTCCTAATCCTCTCTCTTAGGGTGTAGTTCAACCATCTCCTATCTTTCAAGGTTGTGGTTCAACCATCTCCTACCTATCACTTTATTACATCTTCCCCCCTTACTTGATCATTGTCCTCAATGATCTACTCGTTATCCCTCTGGCCTCGGTGATCCATTCTTGAACTCCCTTGGTACACCCTTTAATTGATGTCCCTCAACCTCGCATAGTTTCTTGAACCTTGTTCGCAACCTTGGTGTCTTGAACCCTATTCTCAACCTTAGTAGCTTGAACCTTGTTCTCACCCATGTTCGGTATCTTGAACACTCAATCAAGTGCCACCCAAGGATTCCCAAGGACTTCAGACTTCCAAGCTAGCTCATTGGAAAGTTTGTTCTGAGAGCTTTCCAATGGTATCTTATATGCCTCAATCCGACCTACGGATTGAGAGATACGGTTGATTCTTTGTTGGTTCCAATTCTCAAAGCGCCGCCTCCCCAATTCCTACCCTTTCACATGATAGAGTGCCCAAGGGCCTTTTTTAGAGGCCATTGGGTCATTCCACCTTGCCCAAGCCTACTTCTTAGGCTCTAATACCAATGTAAGGAATTGAACTCACAACCTCTTGGTTAGGAATGTGATGGGCTAACCACTTGCCCCAAAAGCCATGGTTGAGGATTACTTCCTAATCCTCTCTCTTAGGGTGTAGCTCAAACATCTCCTATCTGTCAAGGGTGTGGTTCAATCATCTCCTTTCTATCACTTTATTACATCATGTGAGGTGGATGTTACCTTTTTTGCATGCATTACTTGTACCTTTCATATATGAATTATTAGTTGAGCACATTTATTCATACACTTGATTGGGTTAGACTATTGGATTGATAACTGAATGTGTGTATCAATGCCACCACTAAATGCGTTTTCATGTTGATTGAGATTTAGTTTCTTTTGTCACAATTCCTTAAGTCATTGTGGGGTTAGGTACACACTAAGCCTTTGTCAAGGCTTATAAAAAAGAATATACCTTTCTCTTGGAGTCATGAAGTAGGCATTTAGTAAGGAAAAAATAAGGTTATGTACCATGCCACTCCTAACTATTCCTAATTGATCACTTGAGTTCCATGTGCATAAGGATGCAAGACCTCATGTCCTTGGAGTAGTTTTGGCACAACCATCCACACACAAGGTGGAACAACCTATTCCTTATGCAAGTAGATTGCTTACCAAGCAGGAAAGAAATTATAGTACCATGAAAGAAAACAATTTGTCTATTCTATTTGCACTTCAAAAGTTTCGGCACTATCTTCTTGGTGTACATTTCATAGTCATCTCAGACCATCAACCACTAAAGTATTTAATGAATATAGAGAAGTTGGAAGGGTTTGGCATTCATTACTACTCTTTTGGGAATATGACTTTGAGGTTCACAAAAAGCGTGGCAAGGAGCATTACATGGTGGATCAGGTGCCAAGGATGGCCATGAGTGAAAGGCTAACAAGTATTAATGATGATCCCATAGATAGCAATCTCTTTCTTATGGCAGGCTGGAATTGGTTGGTACAATGAAACATTACAATTTCTCACTTCTAGAGAATTCTCTATGAATATGACTCTATTAGAAAAGAGAAAATTAGTGTTTAAAGACAAAGCATTCTTCAATCATAAATGGTGAGTTGTATAAATATTGCCCAAATGGCATTTTTCATAAATGTGTTTATCTACAATAGGTAAATCTTTTGTTTTAAGTAGTGCATAGTGAGGGCCATCATAAGGGAGAGGACTATTATATCAAATGGGTAGGAAAAAAGTTTCAACAATATTTTGATAAGGCTACTACACAAATTGGCTTTTCGTCATCACAACTCTTGGTGACAAGCTCTTATGAGAGGAATTTGGGATTTTTGTATGGTACAAAAAGGCACTTATGGTGAGAGTCATTTCTCTTAGTCTATGGTAAGGAGGTAGTAGCTCCCTTCAATCTCATCATCAAAAAAGAAGTTGAAGCCAAACCTCTCAGAATTAACCCTCACATTAGGAGACTAGTATTGGAAGAATGCAAGAAAGTAGCAATTAATAGAGTGCACGTAAAGCAAGAGGAGCACAAACAAGTTCATGACAAGTATCTAAGGGCTAATGAACTGAAGGAAGAGTCCTTGGTCTTTGTGCATCAAATCCTACCAATACTTGCTTAACTGGCACCTAAGTCAGCAGGACCTTATAAAGTGACAAAGATATTACCCCAAGGATCAATTCAAATGGAAGGCTTGAAGGGTGAAAGGATTACCCTAGTTAATATTTCCAAGGCGAAGACATACTTCAATTGAAGCAATCAAGAGTAATTTATCCATTTTATATACCATCAGATCAATTCATTTAATTTTCTTAGTTTGATATTCTGGGAATAAGGTAATAAAAGAGAAGTTTGCACCAGCACAATGCAAAAGGTTTGATATGGTGGTCTCTAGCTCAACATACTAAATTCAGGGTAAGCTCATTTTAGTGTTGTAGTGCTCAAAATAATTCTCTCATTGACCTTGGATTGGAGCATTAGGGGCTTACGCTCATACTCACCCATGGCAACAATTAGACTATGTCTTATGGTGGAGGCTTACTCTCTTGTTACCATCATTGAGTGGCCAAGCTTCAGATTCTTAAATGGTGGCCCGGCTTGAGGGCCTCCCTTAGGTGACTGCTTGTCCCATGGGCTTGGTGGTCCCCCTTGGGTGACCCTCGCCCATTTGGAATTTGTGTCTCCCTTGGGTGAGCTCACCCATTTGGGCTTTGTGGTTCCCTTAGGCGACCCCTCACCCATTTGGGCTTTTTGGTCTCCGTAGGCAACCCCTCACCCATTTGGGGTTGGGGGCCTTCCTTGTGGCAATTTTTCACCCTAGGGACCTCAATACAACTACAAATCTGGGCAACTTCATACCTTGAGGAAGATGCAGAAGCTTCATGGTTACTTGGCACAAGAGGGGGCAACTTTGCCTTCATTGTTTTACGATCAAATTGAGGTGATAATCTCTCAAAGTGGGTGACATGAATTCTTATTGGAAAGTCAGGATGAGGGGATCTCTTCACCATAGAGGTAGACTCAGCAAGTCCATATCGACACTTGGATGCCCATCATACCATAAGCCGGCTTCCCTAGAAGAATATGAAGGCATTTTTTTTACTATTTTTTAGGCGCCAACTTCTATCAGGCCCATAGCAAGGCAACCCTAGCATTGGGAGACTCTCCTCTTCATCAAGTGCATGACAAATAGGCAATTTTCAGCTTCTCCTCTCCTTCCAATTCAATCACAAAGAGCAACATGGTGCCAAAGTTCACATAAGATACATGGCTCTCTTTTATGGTGAAGTGGGCAACCCAAATATGGGGTGACACAAGCACCTCTAGCATGTCATCAAGGTAACTTCTCCTTAATTAGGGCACATCTAGACCTCATTTCATGGGCACTATGCCCTTGGCCTTGCTCTTCTCCTGATGACTAGACAACCCATCCGTGGAATAAAATTTGCACTTGACAATTGAAGATGAATCCAGCATGGCTAAATAAAAGGAAACTTTCTTATAATTATTCAATGCAACTTTTATTTCTAGGAAAGAGAAGATTCCACCATCTCTTAGTTTTAATGAATGCTTCAGGTGGCCCAAAAGTGTTGCACTTCTAAAACCGGGAATCCTCGCCACTCATTTTTGGCACTCCCAAAATAAGGCACCACCTCCACCTATTTTTGGCACATCACTTGTGTAATTTGGTAGCCTTGTTTACTTGTGTCTTAGTGTGGAGCTTATTGTATTTTAGTTGTAGAGATAACCTTATTATTTAATGAACGTTTGATGTTGCTCATATATGATAAAGTATTACTTCTTGTTCAGCTACTATAATAAAGTAAGTCTATGATCTAAGGCTCAGTTCAGACAGATCTAAAATCGGACACTGTTTGGTCACTCTTGTATGGCCAAAGATCTGGAGACTAGACTTAAGCATAAGTCCATGTGCACTCTTAAAAAAGTGATCCACTTAACCTAGTGGTTAAGTCTCAAGGTTGTGAAGGACGAGATCTTGGGTTCAACCTCCATGGGGAGCATGGGGAGAGAAGTTCTGCCCAAGGAGTTCTAGAGCCTTCTAACTCAAGTTAAGGTGAGTTAACTTGAGTCCAATGAGACTTAACTCGAGTGGCGAGTATACCAACCACTAGTGGACTCTAGTGAAAGGTATTAAAGCACTGGTACAGATCACTCCAACCACTAGTAGACTCTAGTGGAAGATATGAAAGGAGTGAAGGAGATTGCACATGCACTTGTGGACTCTAGTTACATTTGTGGTCCTTGTTGATTCAAGCAGTTATATATACAGGCATAAGGTTGGGAGGAGAGTCATCTGTCTAGCATGTGGTGATCATAATTGTTAGTCTCTTGCATTGGTATTAGAGCTCTAGGAAAGCTCCCATGGTGACCTCTATGGCTCATCATCTTTTTTCATTAGCTTCCATGGAAACCTTATGTTTTTGTTTATCTCCTTCATGGAAAAATATTTTTATCATTCCATGTTTTTCCATACGGTTGTGCATGAAATTTCTCTTGCTAGACTTTCTCATGCCATGCATCACTCACATCAAACTGCATCAATGTCTATATTCCACAAAGAGCCATTAGCAAAACACTACGCAGAGCTATCGTGAGAGCCCTAGGACTTGAACATGGGTCCTTAAAGTCCAAGGCGAAGGTGATAGCCAAGATGCACGTCAATCAATTTGGTCCCGATTAAATGCGTGGATCAATATTTCTTATCAAATCTAGATGGAACACAGCCCCCATAGCTCTATTTTTGTTGCCCCAAGGGGTGTCAAAAAAACATTGGATGCTCTTCACAAAAGGCCCCGACATAGTCAAGATTTGAACTCGACCATCGATAATTCAACGGATCTCTTCTATCCACGAGGGCAATGGGCGTGTGTAGCCTTATCTTATCTCAAATGATTTTAGTTTGGGCACTAGCAAAATGTACCTTGAAGGATCCAATCTAGAAGCCTATCAAGGATATAAGTCTGCTGGACGTGCTTCTAGGAGTTGATCACAAAACATCTTGAAGTCAAGTGGAAGTTTTGGCCAACTACACAATCTATACACTTACGCCAGTGAACGACATTCATGGGTTTAATTCATTTAGAAATTATTGTGCATAGTTTCAGGTAGCAATACTATGGGCGCTGCAGGCAGGACTTGATCGAAGTACTTGCCCAAACACACATGGCCAATCTAACCAAGAGATCCATGATGCTACTCAAGCGATATCTAGAGTTATCTTCTATTTGAGTAGGTCTTAGATAGCAAAAGAACAAGACTTTTGCAATATGTACTGCACGGGTATTGAACCAACCTATAGATCATATTGCAAAAGTGTACTATTGTGCTATGAGGTCTCTTCTGCTATAGTTGATCAGTGAGCCAATTTCTCCATGTTGATTTGGCCCTAAAAGAAGCTTTTCCTTTTTGAGCTCTTTGCTTCATCTCAAGCACCATTCAAAGACAAAGTGAAACAGCCTCTAGGCAAAGAGGATCATGTTTTGACATTCACTCCTCTTCGAGCAATAAAGGAAAGCTTCATTTCTTCAAAGAAGAAGACATGAGGAAGCCACGGTCTTCAAGGAGGAGTACATAGTTTTTCTCATGGACTAAAAGATGGAGAATGGCTCTTCCTCTGGATCAATGGAAGGACATAGCTTAATTGGGAGATAAGTACATTACAAGTTGATGTTTTCATTTCAATATTTGATTCTCTCTATGCCTTCATATAGAATGCATTGCTATTATCATTGAAGTAGGGAAGGAATCTTCAATTTTAAAAGCATTGTATAATTGGGAGATAAGTACACTACAAGTTGATGTTTTCATTTCAATATTTGATTTTCTCTATGCTTTCATATAGAATGCATTGCTATTATCATTGAAGTAGGGAAGGAATCTTCAAGGAGGAGTACATAGTTTTTCTCAAGGACTAAAAGATGGAGAATGGCTCTTCCTCTGGATCAATGGAAGGACATAGCTTAATTGGGAGATAAGTACATTACAAGTTGATGTTTTCATTTCAATATTTGATTTTCTCTATGCTTTCACATAGAATGCATTGCTATTATCATTGAAATAGGGAAGGAATCTTCAATTTTGAAAGCATTGTATGCAATTTAATGAAAACAAAATAGGAAAGTTGGAAACACTTGGCAAGCATAGCCATGCATCTAGGAAAGAATTTTTGTGCATTTCTTCTTTTTAAAGAATGTTTTCATGCACAAAACACATTTTCTTCTTGCTTGAAAAAGATAGTTAATGCTCAAGTTTATGCACATGAACAGTTATATCTCTTTTTTTTTTTAGATAGCAAGTAGAATGTTTGTGCATGGATGATTGGGAACATGCATTTTCAAACTCAAGAATTGGTTGATTTAAGTTTGGTGCATGAAAGGAGAATGCCAACATGTGCATGCATTCACATGCATCTGCATGCAAGAATAGGCATTTGCATATGCATGATTGTTTGTTAAGTAGTTGAATACTTATACTTTTGTTACCTCCTTTTTCTAACTTGACTTAAATAGCTAGGAAAAAGAGCAAACTAGGTAGTTGCAAGGCTCCTGGGTGCCATGTAACTCAAGTAGCTAGTTTGTTTTTCCCAAACGTGATACTTAGGAATCACAAATTCAGAGCCTTGATTAGGAAAAGTAGACCCTTTGAAAGTCAAATTGTCAAATTTTCTTGCTCATTAGAAGGGCAAGAAAATAAGGCTACCTTTCGATTTGAGAAATCATTTATTCAAGTAGGTTGATGAAGTTTCCTTTGGAAGTTTTATCTGATTCTATCCCAAGCCATGATAAGAATCAAATAAAATTAAATGGAACTAAAATCAATTGAACTTTCAAATTCAAAGGATAGTTCTTATGTTCCAAATTTGTAAAAACCATAGAGTTCTTTAAGTTTTTACTTTGAATTCTATCCCAAGGAGTGATGGAAATCAAAGATTGAACCTTAGTATCAATTGAACTTCGATGTTCAATAGGAGGATGTTAGGTTCCATGCTGATTGCATCTCTGGTAGCCATGCAACTTATTAAGCAATCATCGAAACTTAAAAGAACTCTTTTAGAGAGTCAATTTTTGGTTACATCTAAGGTAAGTGAAGCTTCAAGAGGACACATTATCAACCAATCTTTAGGAAATTAGCACATTCCTAAAGAAATAAATCAAATGGTTAACATGAACTTTTCCTAAACAAGCTATAAAGTTCAAAGTCATGTGGTCACAGTAGAATTACTATTTGATCAATTGTCAATAGATGCTTGGACTTTAAACATAATTTTGATTGGTGAAATATTTTCAACCAATAAAAATAAATATTGTATCAAACTCAACAATAGGAATCAATATCACATAAATAAAAGTTCAAAAAAACTTTCATAGTGGAATGGGCAACCATATCCAAAAGGTGATATTTATTCTCTAGTTTGATGCTCAGGAAATGAACACAACCGAATTAGTAAAGTTTCTTGATAATTTTGGAAAGAATTTCTTTCAAGTATCCTTTGGGCATTGCAAATGATTCCAAGATGAATCATTTGCACAAGTTACTTGATTCCCTATAATGAATCTCAAGACTTTGAAGAATAAAATTCTCCCAAGTAGTGAGAATGAAATCTCTTCATACTCTTTAGACAATACGTAGTTCCCTAGAAGTCCCAAACCACTAGAAGTGGTACTTAAAGTCCAAATGGTTGCTATCACCTAGAAGTATAAAAACTTCTTCCCTTTAGAATCTGAAAGCCATTAGTATATGCTTGGCTTGAGGTGGGGAAAGATCTCTAAAAGCCCATGGGTAAGCAAAGAAGCTTTTGATAGTTCAAACAGGTCTTAAAGATAAAGGCTAAGTCTTTACTTTTATCGCATGATCAACAAGACTTGATCAATCTTGGACATGGTTGTCCACAAATTTGTGATTGGAACTACTTTGATGTTTGTCCAAGTATTGTCAATTGAAATAGTAAGTTGTTCCCAGTCTGAACAAAGTAAAAATTCCAAGTATGTAGTCTGCAACCATGATAACTTCAATTAAGTCTATGGAAGGTATAACATAAATTTTACCTATCCTTGGGATTTTTTAAAGGTGAAATCCAAAAGCATGAGCGGATGCTTAGACTTAAGCAGTAGAGAGACTCCTATAAAGTCCCCAGGGTAGCTACTTAAGAGCTTTTGTTAGAAAGGAATCTAAAGATAAGTAGTAAACCACTGTTGTCGCTACAAATTGATCCAGCATAACCAATTAGATAAGAAGGATGAATGTTCCATCAAAAGGTTTTTAAGTTCCAAAAAGAAAGCACAAGATCGTGAAATGATCATGTGAAGGGATCAAAACCTAGAAAATCTAGTTAGACGTTGTTACACTTATGTGTTCCTCAAGTAGCTTTGATGTGAACCTTTTCCCTATGCATGGGTACTTTTTCCTCTAGTGTTGGCTAGAGGTTTCTTCCCCATGTTACCACATACTTGATACTCTCATATGTGGTGGTACTTGGTACTTAGGGATATTATTTAGCTCTTACTTCAGTTCAGTTCATCGTCAATAGAGAGAGCTATTCTAGCCATCATCTTCTCCCTGTGTCTTGCTGCGTTTGTGCTCCTTGTGTGTGCTTCTTGTGTGCCTCTTACACTTCTACACACACCCAACAGTGGTATCAGAGCAAGTTCAACTCCTTCTCAAGTTTCAGTTTTTCACGTCGTGGCACGTGCACACTTTTAACAGTGCGAATCGACTTCAGAGCATAGAACTATGAGTTTCAGCAGCCAAGAAACATTTCCACAAAGTGCGCTAGAGTTTTACCCCCATTTCAAAGCCATTCGTGCAGCCACAATTGCCATCAGAGTGACGATTTGTGAAATGGCGGGTAGCAATGACTTGTTTGGCATGCTTCAAGCTGAAGATAAGCTTTATGGGACCAATTATCCAATGTGGTCTTACATGATAAATCATGTTCTTGTTGTTAAACAACTTTGGAACATAGTGGCATATGTAGATCGAACACCCCCAGGTGCTTCTACTTCACAGTCTACTGTCACAGATGGAGCTTCTTCTTCGAGCACAGTGGTTTCTCCTTCTCCACCTACACAAGAGCAGCTTAGATGGGATGGAAAAGATGCTCAAGCTCATGCTTTGATTGCGCTTTCTGTGAAGTGTCATATAGTTCCATACATTCAGTCATGTTCTACATCGAGACAGGCATGGGACACTCTTGCTTCTTTGTATGTCATGCGTAATGAAGCATGTGTTGCATACTTGAGGAAGCAACTTGAGGACGTATGTATGGCTGAAAATGAGTCAGTGGATGTGTATGTGACATGCATCAAGGACTTGAAAGAGTAATTGGCAAACATAGATGAGATCATTCGAGATGCATCACTCATTTGTACATTGTTGAAAGGATTATCAGAATCTTTTCAAAGCTTTGCTACTACACTTCGTTTGGTTGCAAAAGGGAATCCTAATATGTATGCATTTGATGAGGTTGTGTCTCTTCATTTGCAAGAAGAGCAATCTAGAGTGAATAGGAGTGGTTTGATTGAGGGAACGCAAGCACTTGCTATCTCACAAAAGGGGAAAAGCAAGTATGGTTCAGGTTTGGGTTCATCAAAACCAAAGCCTCAAGCTTCCTCTTCCACTCATTCCTCTAATGATGGTGATTTGAAAAAGAAGAAGAGATATTAACAGAAGGTTGTTCATACTATTGATGAGTGTAGAAAGCTTGCTAAACGCAATGAAAAGAAGAAGGAATTCAGCATGTCTATTGTTGAAAATTCAGCAAATGTAAAGAATGATGAAGCTAACATGGCTCAAGATTTTTGGGCATGTATTTTTACATGTCATTACGATGCTTCTTTGCATTCTAAATGTATGGTTGTGAGTGAGGCTGATTCAGATTGGTTCTTTGATAGTGGTGCTTCAAAGCACATAACATCATGCAAAAGATTTTTTGCCTCTTTGAAAGATGCACCCAAAGGAGGACATGTGGTGTGTGCAAACAATGCCTCTTATCCTATCATTGGAGTAGGAGAAATTGAGCTTACAACTGCAAATGGAGGTGTGATTCTCTTGAAAAATGCATTGTATGTGCCTGGTATCAAGAAGAACTTAATTTCAGTTACGTTGATTGCCAAAGCTGGACTTCATGTACACTTTGTTCATGATTTTAGCAATGGCGATGTTATCATGATGTCCAGTACATTATGTAATTGTTTGTATCGCATGGATACATACAAGAGGGCTGCCTCGAATGCCTTGGTTGCTCATACTTCTTCCATGGCTGAAATGGAGCATTGGCATGCTCCTTTTGGTCACTTGAAGTTCAAGAGTTTGCTTTACCTGCAAGACAAGGACATGATTATTGGTTTTCCTACACTTGAGTCCATTGAAAAGCATGCATGTGAAGGTTGCATTCTTGGAAAAATGCATCGTGCTTCTTTTCCAAAAGATAGTCATACACACACTACAAGAAAATTGCAGCTTGTTCATAGTGATGTATGTGGTCCCATCAAGACTCCATCTTTTGGGAAGCATGTATATTTTGTTACCTTCATTGATGATGCTACTCGCCATACATGGGTGTATCCTATGAAAGCAGTAATCCTCAACCATGGCTTTTGGGGCAAGTGGTTAGCCCATCACATTCCTAACCAAGAGGTTGTGAGTTCAATTCCTTACATTGGTATCAGAGCCTAGGAAGTAGGCTTGGGCAAGGTAGAATGATCCAATGGCCTCTAAAAAAGGCGCTTGGGCATCCTCTATGTGAAAGGGTAGGAATTGTGGAAGGCGCGCGTGTTGGTTTCAAGAATGGACCTTACAATGATTGGGGTGTATCTCTCAATCCGTATGTCGGATTGAGGCATGTAATATACCGTTGGAAAGCTCTCGGAACGAACTTTCCAATGAGCTAGCTTGGAAGTGTGAATTCCTTGGGAATCCTTGGGTGGCACTTGATTGAGTGTTCAAGATACCAAGCATGGGTGAGAACAAGGTTCAAGACTGAGGTTGAGAACAAGGGCTCGAGACACCGAGGTTGCGAACAAGAAGGTTCAAGACACCGAGGTTGAGAGCAAGGGTTCAAGAGACCAAGGTTGCGAACAAGGTTCAAGAAACTATGCGAGGTTGAGGGACATCAATTCAAGGGCACCTAGGAGTTCAAGGGACTGATCACCGAGGCTAGAGGGATACAAGAGCAGATCATTGAGGACAATGATCGACCAAGGGGGGAAGAATGTAACATAATCCTAGTAGGAGATGGTTGAACTACACCCTAAGAGAGAGGATTAGGAAGTAATCCTCAACCATGGCTTTTGGGGCAAGTGGTTAGCCCATCACATTCCTAACCAAGAGGTTGTGAGTTCAATTCCTTACAAAAAACTACTTCAGCATTTTGACTTTGAGGATCGCAAGCCAGTTTCCACACCAGTTGAGACAGGATTCAGGTTCTTAGTTGAGGATTCCATTGATGCATTTGACACTTCTCTTTATCAGCAACTTGTGGGATGTCTTATATATGCATGCAACACAAGGCCGGATATACAGTATGTAGTTTCCCAGTTGAGTCGATTCATGCATAGCCCTCGCACTAAGCATTGGAAAGTGGTGAAACGTGTGTTTAGATATCTCCGAGGCACTTTGAGCTTAGGTCTCTTTTATGGCAGAGATGTTCAGCCATGCTTGCATGCTTTTATAGATAGTGATTGGGCGGGTTGTTATGATTCTCGCGTGTCCACTAATGGTAATTGCTTTTTCCTTGGAGACTCATGCATATCTTGGTTGAGTAAGAAGCAACCTACAGTGGCGACATCGAGTTGTGAAGCTGAGTACAGGGCAGTTTTCACAGCTATAGTGGAGTGTATATGGCTGAGACACCTATTGATGGATCTTCGCATGGAGATTGATGCTTCTACGCATATTCTCACTGATTGTGAGAGTGCTTTGGCTGTTGCACGAAACCTAGTGTTTCATGCACGGACCAGACATATTGAGGTGCATTATCACTATGTGAGAGAGCGCCTCCATGCAGAAGATATTGATTCGGTATATGTGCCTACACAAGACAATGTGGCACACATATTCACCAAAGTTCTTCCACGGGAAAAGTTTGAAGTTTTTTGCAAAGCTTTAGGCTTATTACCTTGTGCGGGATGATCTGTCACTCCCTGTATGTGTTCACATCATTTGCTCCAGGGGGGTTTGTAACACTTATGTGTTCCTCGAGTAGCTTTTATGTGAACCTTTTCCCTATACATGGGCACTTTTTACTCTAGTGCTGGCTAGAGATTTTTTCCCCATGTTACCACATACTTGATACTCTCATATGTGGTGGTACTTGGTACTTAGGGATGTTATTCAGCTCTTACTTCAGTTGAGTTCATCATCAATAAAGAGAGCTATTCCAGCCATCGTCTTCTCCATGTGTCTAGCTGCATTTGTGCTCCTTGTGTGTGCTGCTTGTGTGTCTCTCGCACTTCTACACACACCCAACAGACGTAATGCCTGAAACTTCAAAATTATTTTAGAGCATTCTAACTCAAGTTAAGGTGAGTTAACTTGAGTCCAGTGAGACTTAAGTCGAGTGGCGAGTATACCAACCACTAGTGGACTCTAGTGAAAGGTACTAAAGCAGTGGTCAAGATCACTCCAACCACTAGTAGACTCTAGTGGAAGATATGAAAGGATTGGAGGAGACTACACATGCACTTGTGGACTCTAGTTACATTTGTGGTCCTTGTTGATTCAAGCATCTATGTATACAGCCATAAGGTTGGGAGGAGAGTCATCTCTCTAGCAGGTAGTGGTCGTAATTGTTAAATTCTTGCAGCTACCCACATGTTCGTAATGTTCTTTGATGTATTTTTTGAACTTACTGGAACCATTTGAAGTCTTAAGGATATGTGATTTTATCATCACTGTATTCTTCACATGCACATTATCATTCTACACATAGACATGTTATAGGGTGTACTTCCCTAAGGAAGAATGCCCCTTGAGTAGAATGTGTACTAGGAGCTACGGTCCCTGTTATCACTTCCACACATTGTCAAGGTGTTGATATATTTTCTTAATGATGTGTGTGAACACACTTACAAACCCTTGGGCACTTTCTCCCTTCTTTAGGATGTCTTTTCTCTATTACTTGTATATACATTGATAAGCTTAATCAATTACTTATCTTTTTACATTCACTTGGTAATACATTGGGTATTTGTTGTCTTCCAACATTCTTCTTCTTCGTTTGTATGCTATTTTTGTGCTTGTGTAGACCTCAAACTCTAACAATTGCTATCACAAAAAGTTACTGCATGTAGTGGTATCATTGACACCCCTTCTATTAGGGTCTCAAAATCACACAAAAATAAATAAGCATACTCACGGTGACAAGATTTCTAAACAACTTCATTGTGTGGCCCTCACATGCACTATCACAATGACTAAGCAGGCAACTTCTTCCTCTTGTGCCAAACATATATATAAGTTTTAGTTTAAAAGTACAAGTGTCTCATAGTCTAGTACATATTTAATAGAGTTTCACAAGGTGTTTCTAGTCAAGTTTTTGAGATACAATAAATTTCATGCATAAGGGTATTTAATCACTAGCCATGGTTGAAAGCAATGATGTATTCCATATGTTGGTTGTTGAGGATATGTTTTTTGGTAGTAATCACCCATTGTGGTCATATATGATGCATCATGTATTGGTTAAAAGAAGGTTATGGAATATTGTATAGGGTTTTTAAAAACGTCCTACTACAACTACAAATATAGTTACTAAAGGTAATGTAGATGATCTATGGAAGAGCATCTTTGTTGGGATGGTTGAGATACACACACATGCATTGGTAGCCTTGTGTGTCAAATTTCCATTATCCCTCATGTTCACTCCTACAAGACAACAAAAGTTGCTTGTGATACCCTTAACACATTCCACCTACAGAGAAATGAAGCTCATGTTGCTTACCTCTAAAAATAGTTTGAGGGTGAGCATATGAATGAAGGAGATTATATGTGTAGTTTTTTGAGAAGTATCAAAGATATGAAGGAATAGTATATTTCTAGTAATGAAATCTTTCCACATAGTTCACTTGTGTAGACTGTCCTCAAGGCTCTTTAGAATTCGTATTAGAGTTCTACTTCTACTCTTTGATTGATGAGGGAAGGAAACCCCAAATGCCTTAAAATGTAAGGAGTTATTCTCTATTTTGTTGTAGGAAGATTAGTCCTAGTAGAACATGTCAATTATGTGTTGTAGTCATGCTTCCTTAGCTATTCAGAAGGGAAAAGGTAAATGGAGCTCCTCCAATAGTAAGAAGGAATCTACTAATGCTATGCAGTCCAAGAAGGAAGAAAAATATGATAAGAAAAAAGAAAAGCAGAAACAATTTTCCAAGTACTATAAGGCAAATGATCATATCATAAATAGTTGTCCTAAACTAGCTACAAAAGGTCCAAAGAAGAAAGAGGGTGGTATGGTTTTTACAGAGGTCTCTACACCTAAAACAAAGTCTACTAATCTTGTTCAAAATAAAGAATTGTCTTCTACTAATATTTGTAGCTATGACCCATCTTCTCATGATCAGTGTATTTCTACAATATACTCAAATGTTTGAATACTTTGATAGTGGGGAAGCCAAGTATATTACCTCACAATGCAGTTTTTTAGTTAACTTGAACCTATCCATATAGGGAATACTATCACATGTCCTAACAACTCCTCTTATCTTGTAATTGGAGTTGGAAAAATCATTCTGCCTAATATTCAAGGTAGTTCTTTCACATTATCACATGCCTTTACATGTACTAGGTATCAAGAAAATGTTGTTATCTATTTTAGCACTAGTCAAGATTAACTTGGTTGTCGAATTTGTTGATGAGAGATTTAAAGTTCATGATCTCTTGAATGGTGATATTATTATTCATTCTAGCATTTTATATTGTGGGTTGTATAAGGTCATACACTACAAAATATATGAATGATTTAGCATAGAGTTTATGATTCTCTGGCTTTGGTAGATGCAAAGCTTTCATATGCATGCTTTGGTCATATAAATTTTTCAATTTTGCTTTTCTTGCAAAAAAATATGAAATGGTGTCCTATCTACCCAAATGTGAGGTGCGTTCTATAATGGACACAAAGAAAACCATTTGGAATCTCAAATTCCATGTGAATTTCCATATTTCATGATTGGTTCAGAATTTGGAAAAAAATAATGCTTCCATCATATGTGAAACATGCCAAAACCCTAAGATAGACTCTTTACTTGCTTGATTCTTATATCTACAGGTTCTCTTTCAAATTGTTGACATCATCAATTTTTAGCTGCCCTTGAACACCTATATAAGGAAGGCTTCTCCACATACATCCTGAGTCTTACCAATACCATTCTTGAGATCATAAGGAGTTGCAATCTCCAAGTACTTTCCAAGTTCAAGTTTCAATTACAATTTTGTTGCTTGTTCTAGTAATGTCTAGTATAGTACCTTAAATGTCTTCTCCTCTTGTAATCTTTTGGTACAAATCCTATCTAAAAGTTCTTGTACCTAGTTCATCTCCCTCAAAGGCATTCTTCTAACCCAGATACCTTGCTTCCTACCTATAGTCATGAGCTATGTTATCTATTTTATCATCTCTAGTAAAATTACCAATACCTATCAATCTCAAGTATATATCAATTCCATATTCTTGTATTATTTTACCTACATAGATGATCTTATAATTAGAACTATAATTCTGAAATCTTGTCCAATTTCATTAAAGGGCACAACCTATTGCTCCCTTGACATTTTGTGAAGGCTAGCTTCTATCCAGGACTCGACATCATGGAGAACATAGTTGAAGAGATTGTGGCATCACTTCAAAATCTCCAACAATAAGTCCAGGACCTAACTCATTGATAGGCACAAGTCAAGATGGGACATCCATTGCATGTAAGCTCTCTCATCAAGAACTATATGAGCAAACCAAGAATCTTCAAGTAAATCAAGAAAGTACTCAAGTAGATCAATGCCCTGGTTCATCCTTTGTGAAGATATGGTGATTGTATGAAGTTCCATGGATTCTTGTAGCAAGTCAAATTGTACATCTATATGAAACCTAGATAGATACCCTAATGAGGTGTCTAAAGTCAATTTTACTAGAGCTTTTCTCTATGGAAAATCATTATGATGGTTTTCCCCAATCTTTGAGAAGAACATGACAGTAGTTCATGACTATGAGGGTTTCTCCAAGAACTCACTGGCTTGTTTGGAGATGTAGATACCAGTCAAGTGGAAAACACAAAACTCAAAAAACTTCATCAAGTTAGCCATTGTGCCTCTACATATGCATGAGAATTCATGCAGTTGATATGTGATCTCACTTGGCATGAGGATTATGTCATAAGCCAATTTAGGTGGGCCCTACGAGATGATGTGAAGGATCTTCTACTCATGATGTGAGAGTTCAAGATAGTGAATGAATACATCACCCAACCCATTCAACATGATAGCCTCCTTTTTAAAAGGATGCAAGAAAAATAATTAGAAGTAGGACCTCGCTAATGGAAACCTTTCCATCCCAATTTTGAAAATGATTCTATGCAAAAACCTACGCAAATAGATGTAACTAGGTTCCAACCTCTAACCCCATAGAAGAAGTAGAGAAGGAGAGATAGCATGTCATGACTCTATCATAAAAACCCAAGGCATATTGCATTGATTTTCCCAAGCAAAGGATCAAAATCTAGAGGTAGAGTAGACCTTGTAGAGCAAGGAAACAAGGAAGTATAATTGTAAAGGAGACCATACAACTAGACCATGATTTAAGAAATGGCCACATACTTCAAGAAACACCCATAGAAACATGTCTTGCATGGAAATACCCTTTCCCTTAAAGCCTTAGTTGATTCAGAGGCATCCTCATGTTTTTTCAATGAGGGATTGGTAAGAAACATAAGATTCTAGTATTTTACAAGAACAAAATTGTAGTAGCCAAAGTAGTAGATCTATGACCTCTAGCATCTACAAAGATTATCAAGGAACCCACACTATGTAGAGTATACCTTGGTGATCATGATTCCCAAACACATTTTAATCTATTATCAAGTCCGATAAATCCTATGATCATTGGAATGCCCTAGTTGTTGCGTTGTCCAAGAGGAGGTCAAATATCAAAGAATTACCTTTTGATTGAGATTCAGGGTGATACTCTGAGTGAGAGTGGGATTGAGAGTGTGATCTTGAATGAGATTGTGATAGCTTGAGGGTGGTCAAGAGATTGAGGCTTCATCACAAAGCTATTTTGCAAGAGCTATTGTATATGATTCAAATCTATAATACAAGATCTTCTCTTTCTCTCAATCACATGTTCTCTACTCAACCACGTCAAATTTTCTCTTATCTTGTGCAAGTTTTTGTTTTTCTCTCTTCTAATGTTCTTGAGTAACTCAAAGCTTATTATTGTGGAATTGCTACATTTGAATAAATTTGAACAACAAAATAAATGACGATTCAACATCATGTAGTTTTCAAAGCAGTTTTTTTCATCCTTCCTTTTTAAGAACTGTTCCATGATTGTAATGATAAACTAACAATGGTCCATATGCAATCATTTAGTCCTCCACTTAAATCACATTCCACTCAAGAATGAAAAAGAATCAAGCAAAGCCATGATAATAGAATGTAGTGATCATGTTTTCTACTTATGTAGACACCTATATTTATAGATGTAAGCGGAAGAATCTATTTTATCATATTCCAAGGTTTATATATACAAATATAAATCCTAAAATTTCAATCTCTCACTTGAATAAATACGTGAATATTTACAATTACGCACACACATACAAATACACACACACACACACACACACACACATATATATATATATATATATATATATATATATATATATATATATATATATATATATATATATATATATATATATATATATATATATATATATATATATATATATATATATATATATATATATATATATATATATATATATATATATATATACAGAGAGAGAGAGATAGAGAGACACACACACACACACACACACACACACACACATATATATATATATATATATATATATATATATATATATATATATATATATATATATATATATATATATATATATATATATATATATATATACAGAGAGAGAGAGATACAGAGAGAGAGACACACACACACACACACACACACACACACACACATATATATATATATATATATATATATATATATATATATATATATATATATATATATATATATATATATATATATATATATATATATATATAGTTACTTAGTTACTTAGTAACTTAGTTAGGACTCTTGGATTTATAATAGTATATAGATACAAATACCTAAAAAATTGATTTTAGGATCTATATTAGTATTTATGTTCAAAAAAAAAATAGGGGTTTATGGTTTATACTAGTATATATCTCTAAATACCTAAACAAATGGGATTCTAGCATTTACATTCGTATATATACTTAAATAGATAAAAGATTAGGGTTTTATTATTTATTTTATTTCATTTTTTCATGAACCATACTAATGTGTTTTGTCTTTAGCATGGCCAATGATACACCATGATGTTATAACCATGCACAATTCTAGGAGATCTTGTCTTGCATGTCTTTTGTACAGTTGTAATTTTCCTCACATATGTATGCAAAATACACCTACTCAAATACTTCTTAGACTCTTCCTCTGTCACTACCTTATTGTTCCATCTTTAGGGTATACCACACTTATGGGTGTCGCATCTCCATAGTATCATGAGCTAGATGGTGTTGATGATACTTTAGATGATGTCTAAGGTCGTCATGGAGGCTATTCAACACCGTCCTACTCATCATGCCAAGCATGAGGTGAGCCTCCATCAGGTGTTGATAGCTATTGTGTTGGTAATTAAGCATCTATACCACCACGGTTACATTAATCATCAATGTTACCCACTCTAACCACAATCAAGACACCATGGGGTCGACATTAGCACTGTGACTCCAAAGTATATACATGTGATTAGGATGGATTCATATATATAGATAGAGTTGGCCGTGTTATGCACCAACATATATATCACTTTTAGAAGTGCAACACAGATACTGCACACTCCATTGGAATGAGAAAGAGAAGGATAAATCTACTATTGCATTGTAGAATGCATCAATCTTTGCTTCTCATAAACAATCAAGAGTGTTCTGGTTGAAACTCTAAAATATAATCATGAGATTGAGCGAGGAAACTTAGTCATGATGGCCTTCAAAAGCCCTCATACACTATTATGCACACATGACAATAGCTACAAGAGGAGGAGAATCGTGAACATTATTCATATTAGAGAGAGCTAGTAGATTCCCATTTGGTGAGCATGAAGACATCAAATTTAGAGAGCACAGGGATGGATACATATCCCCTCTATGTTATTAGTACTTTTTATATATTTTAATTAGATATATAAGGAATATTTTTCTGTTACTTATTTCTTTTATCTACTGAATGCAATTTATATACATTCAACATCATCAAGCATGTGTAGAGAAGCAGGATGGATATACATCTAGAGCCTTGCTAATTAGCTTCTTGGTTTGGCAAGCGTGAGAGAGAGGATCCAATGGGATAGTGTACATCCACACGTTTTTCACATTGATGAGAGTATGTCGATGGTGTCTCTCTCTCTCTCTCTCTCTCTCTCTCTGTATATATATATATATATATATATATATATATATATATATATATATATATATATATATATGTGTGTGTGTGTGTGTGTGTGTATGTGTGTGTGGGCGTGTGTGTGTATGTGTGTGTGCCTTTTATACATTCAATTCACTAAAAGAAGGATTAATTTCTATTGCAAATTACTCTTTCTCATTTGTATCATTTTCAATGTGGCAGCTTTTTATTCTATAGACATTGCTTTTGGAAAATATATTACGTTTCTCGTTTCATACACAAAATGTTATACCATCATACATACCTCGTTTTAAACATCATATGGGTGACATGCATAATTTATGATTTGATACATGAGTCGTTCTCTTCGATTTGTAATATTATACGGTTATGTTAATTGTTTATGTTGTTTATATACAATTAAGTTTATAAGCTGTATGTTCACTTAATGTTTATTCACTTTATGGTTATGATGTTATTCTAGTACATCATTATGCATAGGTTTATGATTGCGATGGCATTATATAGGCATGCACAATTTTATGGTTACTATGTTGTTGTAATTCGTGAAAGTTATGGTTATGCTCTTATAACTATACTAAGGATTATGTTGGTTCGTATTTTTTATGCATATTCATGCACAAACTTGCATGATTATGATGATGTTTTGTTTCATGCACGCTATGGTTATGCTATTGTTGTAATGGTTATGGATTATGGAGGTGCATTTTGTTCAAAGCTCTACATATCCAATCCAATATAAGCCTACACATGCCTATGAATTAGTTTATTTATTATTATTTTCTTCTCACTATAGATTTATATACTAATAGATATATAGATGGGTATCTCGATAGAGCATTCTTTATCATTTTCCTAGTAAAAAAGCCTATTATCATTTTGCATTGTTTTCCAACATGTACATGGACTAATATTTTGACCAATATAGCGAAGGAAAAATGGAGATACTACGAGCGTTCTTTTAGAAACATATGACAAACAATATACCAATGGAACTACCAAATATCCAGATACCTTGGATGTGTATCCCACGGATGTATAGATGTATAAATCGGTGTTACGGGTCAAAATATAGGTAAAATATGTTGGTTCTATTGTAATGATGAGATGGAATTTAATAGATCTTATTTACACATTTGACCTTAGAGATGTGTTTTTTTTTCCCAATCATTTCTACTTCTTTAGGTCTTTCTTTTTCCCATATTTTTCCTATATATGCGAGTTTTTTAGATAATACCTTAGAACATATATAGAGACTAATTAAACTAAGAAAATCAATTCGGTGAATGAGAAACTCTACGCTCTATCTTTGGAAATTTCTACATGATAGTGATTGCATGTTAGAAATTGAGGAAGAAATCATTTGATAATTTATAGAGATACCTCAAAAAGTTCTTCTCCTGATTCAGGCTTCAAGATCACTAGTGATACATGCTTCGAAATTAGTCAAATTCATGTTGGAATCATAAAAATATGGGGTAAAACAAAAGAATGTAGTAAGGAGTAGGGAAACCACTCACGCTAGCATCAAACTACATCTCAACATTCAATAATTTTATGGTTTCCAAGATGAAGATAAAGCAACAACATTGCATCTTTTTTCTTTGTTAGATTGCACTAAAGTTTTTCTTTTAGAGCAAAATTCCAATATTATTAGTCTTCTCTTGATGTGTGGATAAAAGACTAATTCCAAATCAAGAATTGAAAAAAAAAATATGGTTCCTATGTTAGATGGGGATCTTCACATTTTTGAAGTGCATAAAGTGGAAGATGGAATGTTCGACATGAAGATTTAAAATTCTATTTCAAAAACTCTCGTTTGTAAGGATTGAAAATGTATGATACCACACAATTTGACCCTACCCCCCTCTCACACAATAATTTTGTTACACTTATGTGTTCCTCTAGTAACTTTGATGTGCACCTTTTCCCTATCCATGGGCACGTTTTACTCTAGTGCTAGCTAGAGGTTCTTTCCCCATGTTACCACATACATGATTCACTCATATGTGGTGGTACTTTGTACTTAGGGATATTATTCAGCTCTTACTTCAGTTCAGTTCATCATCAATTGCCAGAGCTATTCTAGCCATCCATCTTCTCCATGTGTCTTGCTCTGTTTGTGCTCCTTGTGTGTGCTTCTTGTGTGTCTCTCACACTTCTACACACACCCAACAGTGGTATCAGAGTAGGTTTAGCTCCTTCTCAAGTTTTGGTATTTTGTGTTATGGCATGCGTGCACTTTTAACAGTGCAAATCAACTTTGGCGCATAGAACAGTAAATTTTAGTAGCGAAGGACATTTCCATCGGTTGCACTATGGCTTTTCCCCCATTTTGAAGCCATTCGTGCACTCAAAATTACCATCAGAGTGATGGTTTGTGAGCTGAAATTTTAGCATTCATTACAGCTTTTATCGAAGAAAAGATTTTGCCACATTCTTGTTCCTTAGTGAAATGGCAGGCAACAATGACTTGTTTGGAATGCTTCAAGTTGAAGATAAGCTTGATGGGACCAACTAATCGATGTGTTTTTACATGATGAAGCATGTTCTTGTTGCAAAACAACTTTCGAACATAGTGGTAGATGTAGATCGAAGACTCGCAGGTCCTTCTACTTCACAGTCTACTATCATAGATGGAGCTTCTTCTTCAAGTACAATGGTTTCTCCTTCTCCATCTACACAAGAGAATGTTAGATGGGATGGAAAAGATTCTCAAGCTCATGCATTGATTGCGCTTTCTATGAAGCATCATATAGTTCCACACATTCGGTCATGTTCTACATCGAGACATGCATGGGATGCTCTTGCTTCTTTGTATGTCGTGTGTAATGAAGCACGTGTTGCATACTTGAGGAAGAAGCTTGAGGATGTATGCATGGCTGAAAATGAGTCAATGGATGTGTATGTGACATGCCTCAAGGACTTGAAAGAGCAATCAACAAATATAGATGAAATTATTCCAGATGCATCACTCATTTCTACATTGTTGAAGGGATTACTAGAATCTTTTCAAAGCTTTGCTAATACACTCCATTTGGTTGCAAAGGGAATCCTAATATGTATGCATTTGATGAGGTTGTGTCTCTTCTTTTGCAAGTAAAGCAATCTAGAGTGAATAGCAGTGGTTTGATTTAGGGAATGCAAGCACTTGCTATCTCACAAAAGGGGAAAAGCAAGTATGGTTCAACTTTGGGTTCATCAAAACCAAATGATCAACCTTCCTCTTCCACTATTCCTCTAATGATGTTGATTTGGAGAAGAAGAAGAGATTTAAATATTGTTGGAAGGCTGGTCATACTATTGATGAGTGTAAAATGCTTGCTAAGTGCAATGAAAAGAAGAAGGAATCCGGCATGTCTATTGCTGAAAATTCAGTAGATGCAAAGAGTGATGAAGCCAACATGGCTCAGGATTTTTGGGCATGTGTTGTTACATGTCATTATGATGCATCTTTGCATTCTAAATGTATGGTTGTGAGTGAGGTTGATTTGTATTGGTTCTTTGATAGTGGTGCTTCAAAGCACATAACTTCATGTAGAAGTTTTTTTGCATCTTTGAAAGATGCACCCAAAGGAGGACATGTGGTGTGTGCAAACAATGCCTCTTACGCTATCATTGGAGTAGGAGAAATTGAGCTTACAACTGCAAATGGAGCTCTAATTCTCTTGAAAAATGCATTGTATGTACCTGGTATCAAAAAGAACTTAATTTCAATTCCATTGATTGCCAAAGTTGGACTTCATGTACACTTTGTTGATGATAAGTGTATGGTTCATGATTTCAGCAATGACGATGTTATCGTGATGTCTGGCACATTATGTAATTGTTTGTATCGTATGGATACATACAAGAGGGCTGCCTCAAATGCCTTCGTTTCTCATACTTCTTCCATGGTTGAAATGGAGCTTTGGCACGCTCGTTTTGGACACTTGAATTTCAATAGTTTGCTTTACTTGCAAAAGAAGGACATGGTTATTGGTTTGCTGCAAGAATGACTATAACGACCACCACATGCTAGAGAGATGACTCTCCTCCCAACCAAATTCCTCTATTTATAGATCTCTCCAGGGGACTGCCTTCTTGGGTAGGTGGATACTAACCATCCATGTGTCAGCCATGTAACTGCATGTGCGCCAAGTGTCCTAGTTAACTTGAGTTAACTCAAGTGGATGCTTATAGAACTCTAGAAATTACTAGTCCATTTATGGGCATGACTAATGCATGGACTTAGTAATGAAGGTGGGATTCTTATCCCTCGTAAGACTCTGAGAACTCTTGATTCACTTGAATTTGGTTTTGGAGAACTTGAATTTTGGTTGTCCCAAACATCTAACTTGGATGTTTGTACAATGGTTTACTCCTATCCAACAGTTACTTGATTTTTGTTTTTTTTTAATAACCTGACTAGAGGACTACTTTGTCCTAACGAGTTTAAAAATTCCATGTAAACTGTAGGAGAAATTTTACCATTTTCTTTGAGTCAACCATACTATAACTTGACCAATTCAAATTCAAAATGAAAATTGTTCAACTTAGGACACTTTTCTCAAAGACTTGAGAAAAAAGTTCTTGGGAATCGTCAATTTGATGAGCAATTCATAACTTTTCTATTCTAGAGTATACTAGACTCTAGAAAATCATTTATGCTATAACTTGAAGCAAACTCTAATGAATAAGTCAATCTTAGACTTATCATCTTTCGATGTTTGAAAAGCTTCTTGTACAAAATATCTATCTAGGATGTTTAATTTAGTTACCTAGTTCTATCCGGCTAACCTTTGAATTTTATGAAAAGAATCAGATACCATATCTGAGTCAAATCCAAAAGATTCAGAAAGCGGAAAGAAAGAACTAGAACTCTATTCAACCAATTCAAACTTCGAAGATACGTAAACTTGCTATGAGTCAAAGTCTAGATGACTCAGGACTTTAACTTCCCAAAGATCTATCTCAACAAGGTATTGAAGCAGTTGTATATCTTTCAGAGAAGTAAGCTAGATTCTCAAAAAGATTCAAAGAAAATCCAAAACATCATCCAACCACAAGACACTAGTGTGGTATCCAACAACATCAGTGTGTCGACCCACTGAGGTTCTGTTGATGTGTTTTATATTCAAATAATGTTTCACTTGAGACTAAGTTCACGTCATATTCAATCTTTCTGATTCCTTACTGGGAATGCAATTCTTGTGCATTTCTTTGAGTCAAAAGAGTGAATTTACCAAGTTAGACTAGGAACTTGGTGCTTGACTTAGTCAATCAAATCCTTGGTTGAAAAGATCAACTCAAAAAGTCTAAACATCTCTTGATAGAGTACCTTTTTACTTAAACTCTTTATGAGAATTTTGAAGTTTCAGGGATTACCTCTAATTTGATATTCTAGGTTCACATGATTTTCTCAGTATCACATACTTTGCTTTTAGAAACTTGAAAACCTTTAATAGAATATCCCCATTCCTGTTTGCTATGGTTTTTCAAATGAAAACCAGTTCGAATTCCAAGTACTTGAATTTTCACAGATTCAAGTTCAATTGGTTTATTGTTGACCAATTTGTAGTGAAAAGATCTTTTGACTTCTTGTCTTTAAATTCCTTCTTTACTGATGCTTTAGGTACCTATCTCGATCGAGACTTTACAGGAATCTCTCTACTGCTTAAGTCTAAGCATCCACTCATGCTCTTTGGATTTGTACCAAAGTCCCTTTACGGATAGGCAAACATTTATGTTTTACCTTCCACATACTTTAAGTATTGTCTTCAGGGTTGCAGACTACATTCTTGAAATTTCTTCTCTCTATTCAGACTTCGAACAGCTTACTCTTTTCACATTTTTCCAATGGATAAATGGAACCTAAGTGAATAATTCCCAAAAGGAATTTTATTACCAATACTTGGGCAATCTTTAGAGTAGTTCCAATCACATGTTCTTCGGCAATCATGACCAAGCTTGATCAAATCTGGTTGACCTTGTGACTAAAACAAAGACTTAGTCTTTATCTATAAGATCTCTTAGACTATCAAAAGCTTCTTTGCTTACCCATGGGCTTTTAGAGATCTTTCCCTCAACTTAAGTCCAAGCATATACTGATGCTTCTCAGATTCCAAAGCTAAGAATCTTTGATACACCATTAGGTTATATCAATGTTTAGACTTAACTACCAAGACTGGTGGTTTGGGAATTAGTGGAAACTACTTGCTATTAAACATTCTTGAAAGATTCTAGTGTCACATCTAGGGAGAGTTTTTCTTTCAATAAGTTTCAGATTCCTACCAAGGAATCAAGTATTACTAAGCCAATGATTCATCTTGGAATCTTTTCCTTTACTGGAATAATCTTCAAAAGTAATTCTTGACTTTTGGACAAGATGAAGACTTAAAACTTTATTGCTTATCTAAAAGATATTCCTTTTTAAGCAATGAAATAGTTAATTAGACTATTTGATTTCATTGGCTTATCTTTAAGAAGTAGCTTAATTCCCGAAGATTACTTTGACTTGGGTTTCTTTTTTAAGCTCCAATTAGCTTAAACAAAACCAAACATACTTTTCTCATTCTCAAAAGAGTGCTTAATAAAGTTTCCATGCTTTTTGAAAACTTTGCATCTTAACCAAAGATGTAGTCATGGAACCTAGCAGCGACTATTGAACACTAAAGTTCAAGTGATGAAAAATTTCATTCACTTCGTTGATTTCCATCATTTTCCAGGATGAAAACAAAAGAAAAAACTTCAAAAGTTCCATGATTTTTTCAAATTTGGAAATATCAATTATCCTTTGAACTTGAAAGTTCAATTGATTTAAGTTCCATTTGATTTTATTTGATTCTTATCACGTCTTGGGATAGAATCAGATACAACTTCCAATGAAAACTTTATCAACGTACTTGGATGCATGGTTTCATAATTCCAAGCTAACGACTACATCTAGGCTTGTCGTTCGGATTCTCTAAGTTTTCCTAAACTTAGAGTTATCAAGGAAATTTTCAAGCAGCTCTATTTTCTTGCCATTCCCATGAGCAAGAAAATTTAATACTTCACTTCTGAAGAGCCTACTTTTTCTAATTAAGATTCCTCATTTATGATACCTAAGTATCACATTTAGGAAAAACAAACTAGCTACTTGAGTTGCATGGCAACCAAGAGCCTTGAGACTATCTAGTTTTCTCTTTTTCCTACTTGTCTAAGTCGAGTTAGAAAAAGGACATAACAAACCTACAAGTATTCAACTACTTAGAAAAAAATAAGCAAAAACCATGCCTCATCATATGCCAATGCATGTGAGTGCATTCATGTGTTTGCATGTGTTTTCCTTTTCATGCTTCAAACTTAAATCAACGAGTTCTTGAGCTTGACATGTATGCATCCAATCATCCATGCACAAAAAATCTACCTTCTACCTTATAAAATGTTATATATATACACGTGTATAGACTTGAGTTGCAAGCAAAAATGAAATTGTGAATTGTGCATGAAAACATTCTTTTGAAAGGAGAGATGCACCAACAATCATTTCTTTTGTGGGCATGAACTTCTAGATGCATGCAAATGCTTGATGTATTTCCAATACTTCTACATCCATTTAGCTTTCATCGAGTTCGTAGTGTTTGCAATCATTCTTAAAAGATGAAGACTTCTACCATGCTTCAATAAGATCTACATGCAAGCTACATGAAAGCAACAAATAAAGCAAGTATTGAAATGAAAACATGAACTTGTAAAGTACTTAGCTCCGGATAGAGCTACATCCTTCCATTGATCCTCAGGAAGATCCATTCTCCATCCTTTGGTCTATGCGAAAAACCACATACTCCTCCTTGAAGACCATTGCTTCTAGAAATTGATGAATTCCAGTGCCCTTCAACTGATGGAGTGAAAGGGTCACTTCCTTTTAACTTCATGCAAAAAGGAAATTCACATGTTGCCTTCCTTGGATGTATACTTGAGATGGATCATGAAGGTCAAATGAAATTCTTGAATTCGATGTTGAGAGGAATGTACAACATTGGCTCCATGTTTAGCCCCATCGTTGGTTCGGGGTTGCTTATACGCAAAGAATGAACTCTCTATTTTAAGCAGAGAATGAACTCTCTATACTCAAAGAATAAACTACAAAAGATGGAAAATTATATTCCACATGCAAATTTGCCCTCTCCAGGTACACCTTGGATTCGGTTCAAAGCAGATTGATCCCTGTCAATGAGCACGGCATTCAAATTTTTACAACTAAAGCAAATCATGCAATAAACACTATCACAAATAGCTTATTGTAGTGGTTCAGGTGCTTCGTTGAGATCGTGTATGTTCTGGGATCAAGTCTCGTGACCCACGTTGAAGATGTCCTCCCTTTAATTTTGTCGAATGACAGAGCTTCTGTCATCGAGCATTTTAGGATGGATGTATTAGGGCAATGCATTCATTCACCAAGGTCCGGATATCCAATACTAGCATTGTTCGTCAAATTCTTCCACTTTTGCTTCTAATCTAGAAGCTTCTAGAGCACCCAATAATAGTTGATTAATATAATGAAAATGTATACCATGAATCTAGCTTGTTCTCGTGGACAGACGTGATGAAGCCTCTAATTGATGTTGAGGGTTTGATACTCCACATCTATGCCTCATGATTGCTTCTTTGCTTGTAATTTGGAAGCTTCTCCAGCGTTGTGGAGGTGATCGCAATCCGGGTGGATCGGGTCCGGTCGTGGCACACACAGGGTGTATGAAGCTAATGAATGTTGGAAGGTTTAAAGATGTGAAGGTGAAATTAATGTTGAGTATGGAGAAGAGAGAGATGTTGAAATAATTATGGGAATGGGAATGTAGGTGTGCAAGTTAGATTGATGACATGAATGATAAGAATGAAAGAGAACCATACACACGAATCAAATTTGGAAGGAAGAATGGTCCATTGGAGGAGCTTCTTAAACACTTCCTAATTCTAATCCATATGTATAGCCTTCTTTGGATGACATGTATGCATGATGAGAATAGATGGAATCCTTACACATAAATCAGTTTCGAAAGGAAGAATGGTCCAATATTGGAGCTTCTTATACACTTTCAGAAACTAATAAATATGTATGGATTTGTATGGATTATATGCATGCAAGTGAATTATGATGATGGATTTTACTCACAAGCTCAAAGAAACATCCTCACTGGTTCAACGCAATACTGCGGAGCCTTCTCACACATAGAAGAAATAGAAGACATGTAAAAATACTTAAGAGACTGAGAGAGGTGACAAGAGACAAGTGACAAGTGACATGAATTAAAAGAATTTGAATTAAGTTACATGTAAAAGATCGTCGTGGTACGTCATGCTGAGCAGTCTACTGATCAAAGGTGGTTCCGACCCTCAAACCATGACAGTTCAACCGAATGTCACACGTAAGAAGGTGAGTTCCACTCCAGTGACCCTATGTCTGTCTAGGCTCGTAACATCTAACTAAAGAAGTCTAAGACTCATTAAAATCAGCTCTAACTCACTCACACGCTCCACCAAGGGTGAGTCAAGATAGAGATGCTGGTTTCAAGAGCCTATCCTAAATTGGAGTTCTAACTTAAATTTGAAACTAGGTTCTATACTCATACTAACTCACCTTGGATCCTCACTCGCTCAACCGAGGGTGATCGTCTCAAGGAAACCGTAAGCTAGCATGAGCCCTATGGATGCCTAACAATGATGCTCTAGGAGTTTGGAGGGGGGTTTATATAGTTTTTTGAATGAATTTGGGCCCTTGGATCTAGAGAAATCAACTCTCAACTCTAGGATCACTACTTTCGATTACAACCATTTGATTAATCAAATCAATGGCTTGGATTTGTTCTTTCTATCAAATCTAGTGTAAAGGAGTGAAATTTAGGCGCCCTCATTCTCCACCATTGGATCTGGGGATGATCTGGACCGTCGGATCAGTGCTGACATCAATTCGGATAAGATAAGCCACTATTTTTGGAGAAACTTTGCATTATTGATCTTTAACTGTCAACAAAGTCTTCTTTTATGGAAAAAATTCGTGGATCCTCCTTCCTTTATGCTTTAGTGCATCTCCACCCTTGAATAGGAGCTCATCTTGACCGTACACCATGGTTCAATCATATTTTGACATGTGGAAGCCCTTCAAGCCTTCAATTTTCTTATTCTAGAAAACTGCAGTGACCTTGAAAACTAGACTTTGTGCTCTTTGACCCTCCAAAAAGACTTTGATGAAGATGAAACTTTGTAGGACTATGTTTCCAAAGATCTCCTTCAGGAATATGCAGGAAAAACTCCCATCTGAATCTCCCTTGTACAAGTCTGACTACATTTGGAAGCTTGCAAGGTGGCATTAAGGTGTCTAGGAAGCTCTGATAGCCTTGAAAATTTGTACAAATATGTAGCCACATATGATCTTTATACATGCCAAACCATATGGCTAACATAATTTTCTATACAAGAATTTGTAGGGTCAAACTAGAAAAATTACATTTCTACAAAATGAACATAGCATATCAATGTGCTACAAAATCCATTTTCTGCTGAAATTTGGGCTATAGACTGCCTTTGACAATCTTTACAAGTATATGGATTTTCATCTAATTTGGTGACAATGAAATTTTTGCCCTAATTTCCCAACTTTGACCAGCTTTGACCAGCTTTGACCGCTACCATGGACTTTCTTGATTTCTTTGAAACTTTGTATGTGACCTTCCTTTGACATCCTTGATGCATCCTGGACTTCTCGGGGAATTCTGGCTACCTTCGCCAAATATGTTTTTTGTAGGCCTTCACAAGTGAGAGAGGAGAGCAAATCTCGACGACATTCGCCCCCACTAAACCTGCGATTCCTCCAGAAGCGCCACTCTAGCATCTGTGAAAAACAAAATGCTCTAGGCATCAAATTCTTTTATAGGCAACATAAGAAAGATGGAAGGAAAATTGATTATATGCATGAATAAGTAGGTAACGTGACATGAAGCAAAATTTGCATGAAAGAAATAATTGAAACGGGCAACATGAATATGCATGAACAAATAGGCAACATATATGCAAATGAACAAGCAACATTGGCAACAAGAAAGAAAAAAAAACAAGCATCAATATGAAGTGGAAGTGGATGTATTGAGTCGTTTTAAGCATCAGTTCCTCTCATCTTGAAGAAAATTTTGTACCTTTTTCATAAAGCAATCTACCTTAAATATGATTATAAACAAAGATTTAGGATTTTCAAGAGACATCTTTCATCTTTAGCTTATTTTAGATCAACTCCTTTCCTACATAAATATGAATATGCTCTTTCTCTAATAACATGCAAGGAAATCTAACTAAACTCCACTAATGCATAAATCTGCCTATATAGCCCGTGATTTATTCTACTATGCCTCTTTATCCTCCTTTGGCTTGCCTCTTTTTTTTTTCTTTTTGATGATGATGATGATGATTCGGCAACTTTATGGTTACGATCACTTTTTTGGGGTGGAAGAAAGTGTAAACTTCTTGGTAACATGTAGCTTTTTTTTTTTTTTTTTGACGAGGAAAAATTAAACCCCAATACAAGGTACAACCATTTTTGATGATGGAGAACAGTCGTTTAAACTCCGATACAAGTGCTGTGAGATGGACTAAGGATGTAGAAACATGCAATAGCAGGAGCTAGGATTTCAACAATTATGCTTTCGATATAGGATACATATGCATGTTTATATATGAAAGTCATGTCACGAAAATAAACCTCCAAATCTACATGCCCTATCTTTCCACACATCCTAGATTATAATCAATTCCTTAGTAGATAAGTTACTACTTAAGATACAATTTTACACAAGTAGAGAAATCATCATTTGCCTTTTTTTACTCAAGTGATGTGGATATGCAATGCAATGCAAAGACTGAAAAAAAACATGCATGAAACAAGCATGGAAAAAAAAAAATAGAATGAACTTGAAAAAAAACAAAGCAACATGAACTTGAAAAATTAATGATATTTTTATATGTTTTTTTTATTTTTTTTTTCCTTTTTTTATTTATATTTTTATTTTTTATAGCATGGATACTCCTGTTTATGAATCGGCCTCATTGTTGTCATCTTCTTCAATGTCCTCATCCAAAATGTACTCGTCATTATCACGCTTCTTGAATAACTTTATCCTTTTACCTGCAATCAAAGTTTTTAGTGCAACACCATTTAATTCACAAAGAGCATACGTACCATTGTTGTTGACTTTTGATACTATGTATGGCCCAAACCACCGTTGAGTGAGCTTTTTGCGTGCATCATATTGAGAGTCGAATGTACTATCATAAATGAGCACCCAATCTCCTACTTCAATTGGCTTAGGACGCAGTCGATGAGTTTTATCAAAATAATGCTTTTCTTCATTCTAAATTCTCTTAATTTTTCAACAGCATCATCAAGTCTTACTTTACCTTGTTCTAACTGTTTAATGCCAAACTCAAAAAGTCATCAGTAGACATGTTTTCAGACCAAGGCAAATTTGACCATGCAAAAATATGAGATTGAATTGGAAACAATGGTTTTTGACAGTACATAAGTTCAGCAGGCATATACCCAGTAGTACGTGTGCATGTCATTCTATCTGCCCAAAGTGCAAAAGGTAAGAATCTAGGCCATTGTTTGATGTCACCGTTACATGCTTTAGATATGGCTTTCACAATAGGTGGATGCCCTCTCTCTATTTTACCATTGGCCTCTGGATTATATGCAGTAGTGAGAGACAAACGCATACTGTGACGCTCAAAGAACTCTTTAGCTTCTCTCGCATTTAACTCTCCACGATCGGCAACTACTTTCTCTATGTACCCAAAGCGACTTATGACATCTTCAAGCAAGAATTTGCAAACATTGTAAGTGGTCTTAGATCGTAGTGCACGTCCCTCTACATGATTAGTTAAGTCTTCTCTTGCAAGTACAATGTAACGCATTTTGTCGATACCTTTAGGCATAGTTACAAGATCTACTACCCACTTGTAGTGAATACAAGGTGGATAAGTAGGATGCAACGGATCTCTATGTTTGACTGATGAATGAAGTTGACAAGTAGAACATGTAGAAACATAGCTACTAATGTCCACATACATCCTAGGCCAATAATAGGTACTTCTAATTTTTTCATATGTTCCAAAAAATCCTTTATGACCTGCCCATAATGTCTCATGCATTTCCTTCATTACTTGCAATTGAAGACCTCTCTTTCCTAGGACTCGTTGTGGATTCTTAACCTTACCCTTAGCATGTCTCCAAAGATAACCATTACATAGGAAAAAGTTATAAGCTCATTTCCTAATGTTACGGAATCTATTCGTAGTCCAGCTAGGTAATGGTTGTAGTGTACTGAGATACTTTCCTATGTCTCTCCATTCATCTTCGTACTCAGACTCATGAAATTTCTCATACTCATATATATGTGGAACATAGTCAACTAAATTCACATTCTTTATTAGATCACTTTCAAGATCATCATCAAATCTAGCTCTCGATAACATATCAGCAACTGAGTTTGACTTACCTGAAATATGAACTAAGTCAGGATTTATGAACTTAATATATGAGATCCATCTAAGCATGGCTATATCAGGAGATGAACAATTGGCTATCATTCCAATCAGAGGCAAACAATCAGTCTCAACTTTGACATTTGCACCAATGAAATATTCTTTGTCTGTTTTCAAAGCTGTTACCATACCCCATAGTTCTCGTTTGATCTGTGGATATTTTCGTTGTGTTTCATGTAGAATTTTGGCACCAAACCTAATTGCATATCTATTCCCTTCACTATCATCTTGACTTATGACCCAACCTATACCAATAGGACTAGTATCAACAGTCAATATAATAGGTTTGTTAGCAGAATAGTCTACACGCTTAAGGATGGGAGCTTCAAGCAATAATTTCTTCAATTTACGCAAAGCTTGAGTGTGTTTGTCAGTCCAAATAAATTTTCGTTTCTTCCTCAACAAGTCATAAAGACAATCAGCAACATGAGCAAAGTGAGGGATCCAAATAACATAAAAGATGCAAGCACCAAGAAATCTACGTACCTCACTAATCTTTATCTATGGGCCATCGAAACTTATCATAGACTTCTCTTGAAATCACATTGATTTCAGAGCCGGAATCTACTAATGCATTTACAGTGATAGTGTTCTTATCATTTCCTATTTTAACATGCATCTCTGATGTACCTCTAGACCAAAATGTTCTTTTAAAGTGGCTTTCAGGATTGTTTTCATGATTTTCATGGTCAGGTTGAATAGGTCCTAAGAAATTTTTATTAACATTTACTTCATCATCATCAAAGTCCTCTTCATCAGATTCATCAAAGTTTAAGGCTTCATTCATAGCTTGATCTTGATCTAGAGAATCTTGCATCTCAGTATCTAGATTAAGCGGAAACCTCTTCCTTTTAATTAGGCCGATAAAGTTATCTTTAAAAACAGGCTTTGCAATAGAGAAAACTTGTTCTAAAGACATAGTCACTTGACTCTTAAGCAAAATGTCATCTAAAATTTCCATAGGATCTATTTTTCTCTCAATTTCTGAAATCAAGATAGCTTTAGGTTTTCTCTTTGGTTTCTTTTGTTTTTGCTCAGGATCTTGTTTTTGTTCATGTTCTCGTGTTTGGTCTTCAGTTTGTTTTGATTGTTCTGGTTTATCTAAAGGCTTTGGTTCTGTTTTTCTTTGCTTTGTCTTCTTTCCTTTTTGTTTCTCCTCTTGTTTTTGTTCATTGGGTTCTGATTCTTGTTTTTTATCTTTGGATTGTGATGTTTCTCCCTGCTCTATGATTGTTTCTATTCCCTCGGAGGTTTGTTTTCGTGTCACTCTTCTTTCACTATGCTCAGCTTCATCTCTTTTTCGTTTTTCTTCTACATTGGATATGTGAGAAATAAGAGATTGATCTTCTATTGGTGACTCCCAAGCCGTTATTCTCCTAATCTCATCCCGTGCTCTTACTAAAGCCTCTATGGAAAAATCACCTTCCTTTGTGGGTTTACTTGATTCTACTTGTTGTTCATCAAGAGCTTCTAGTTTCACTCCTCTAGTTCCTACGTCCATTATGGTTATATTTTCATAATGTTTTTTCATTCCTCCCTTACCATAATTTCCTTGCAAAGGTAGCCTAGATCGATAGTCACAGATTTTCTTGTCTATGTCTATTACTAGTCGTTGCTTCTTAGCAGCCTTCAATAATTCACAATCTCTCAAAAAGTGCTCTAACGAATCACACCAAGGACACCTACGAGGGCCACGCACAAAACCATTTTGATTTTGAGGATTTTGATTAACTTGTGGTGGGAAATTTTGAAATTGAGGATTTTGTTGATAAGGTATTGCTTTAACAGGATAATTAGGATTTTGAAAATGCAATTGATGTACTTGAGGAGCTTGGGGAGCAACATGTGGTACTTGAGGTGCAAGAGGAGCTTCCATATTATACGGTTGATGATTTTGAAAATTTTGATTTTGAGGATTTTGAAAAGCTATTTGAGAAGCTTGAGGATACAGGTTTTGATACATTTGAGGATTTTGCACATGAGGATGAGGATTTTGCATTGAAGGATTATGCATGGGAGGATTATGCATTGGAGGAACTTGATATGCTTGAGTAGGAGCTACTTGTGGATTTTGATTGGTAGTTATAGCATGTTGATTAGGCTCTTGAAAAGTCATTGGGTTCATTTGATTTTGGAAATTTTTGGTGTAATTAGATTGTAAAGCATCTATAGACTTGGCCAAATTGGATTGTGTAGCAATAAGACTTTCCATTTTCTTAGTGAGAATATCCACTTGAGATTGTTCAACTACACTTTTATTTGGCTCTACTTTAAAACCTTGAGTAGGCTCCATCATTTGAGGAATAGGAGTAGAGTCAAAAAGCATAGCATGGGATTGTTCTCTAACTTGCTCCTTAGTTTGTGGAAGGCTAGCTTGAGGAAGACTAGTTTGCTCATAAAGCATGGATTGTCTTTGATGTCTATGGGCTACAGCCTCTACTACTTTACGCACTTTTTGCCAATTGTCAGTAAGACCATAGCGCTTATCTGGTTCTTCTAATCGCCGTTCAACTTCCCTACGAGTTTCAGGATGAAGAAGCTTAAGAAAATTGATCACAAGATCAGGTTCCAAAGTTATCTTATCCTCATCAGGAAGTTGTTCATAGCGTCTAATATACTCATTTTGTAAGTGAGTAATAGAGCTACTAGGCTTTGGTGAATTGACCCATCGTAAGAATCCATCCCGATTATGTTGGCTATAATCTTCAAGATAGAATTCTTTGAGCATCTCCTTTCTAAAATCACTCCAAGGAAGACTATCATATTGAGTGACACGGTTTATGATAGAGCTATCAACAATTCGTTCAAAGAATGATATCAAAAGATCTTCGGGAAGACCAAAAATCATAGCTTGCTCTTCAAACAAATCTAAGTAGCTTGTGATGTTGATGCCATTGAATTTTCCCTTTTCTCTCAACATAGAAGAGACTATTCTTTGGCCTTGTTTCTCAACAATAAGGGATTTGAATCCTTCCTCCATCTTATGTGAATAATCAAGTGATGCACGATGTTCTAGATCTCTCACAAATGTGTTTACTTCGCGACAAAGATATGCACGATACTGTGAGAAATCCAGTGCAACACTCAAGAATGATGATGATGATATGATGAGGATGAAAAATATGAAACAAAGGATATGGATCACAACCTCCCAACAAGATCAGAAGCAAATACCACGAAGCGTTTCACGTCGGGTTCAAATGTGGAGGTGATCGCAATCCGGGTGGATCGGGTCCGGTCGTGGCACACACAGGGTGTATGAAGCTAATGAATGTTGGAAGGTTTAAAGATGTGAAGGTGAAATTAATGTTGAGTATGGAGAAGAGAGAGATGTTGAAATAATTATGGGAATGGGAATGTAGGTGTGCAAGTTAGATTGATGACATGAATGATAAGAATGAAAGGGAACCATACACACGAATCAAATTTGGAAGGAAGAATGGTCCATTGGAGGAGCTTCTTAAACACTTCCTAATTCTAATCCATATGTATAGCCTTCTTTGGATGACATGTATGCATGATGAGAATAGATGGAATCCTTACACATAAATCAGTTTCGAAAGGAAGAATGGTCCAATATTGGAGCTTCTTATACACTTTCAGAAACTAATAAATATGTATGGATTTGTATGGATTATATGCATGCAAGTGAATTATGATGATGGATTTTACTCACAAGCTCAAAGAAACATCCTCACTGGTTCAACGCAATACTGCGGAGCCTTCTCACACATAGAAGAAATAGAAGACATGTAAAAATACTTAAGAGACTGAGAGAGGTGACAAGAGACAAGTGACAAGTGACATGAATTAAAAGAATTTGAATTAAGTTACATGTAAAAGATCGTCGTTGTACGTCATGCTGAGCAGTCTACTGATCAAAGGTGGTTCCGACCCTCAAACCATGACAGTTCAACCGAATGTCACACGTAAGAAGGTGAGTTCCACTCCAGTGACCCTATGTCTGTCTAGGCTCGTAACATCTAACTAAAGAAGTCTAAGACTCATTAAAATCAGCTCTAACTCACTCACACGCTCCACCGAGGGTGAGTCAAGATAGAGATGCTGGTTTCAAGAGCCTATCCTAAATTGGAGTTCTAACTTAAATTTGAAACTAGGTTCTATACTCATACTAGCTCACCTTGGATCCTCACTCGCTCAACCGAGGGTGATCGTCTCAAGGAAACCGTAAGCTAGCATGAGCCCTATGGATGCCTAACAATGATGCTCTAGGAGTTTGGAGGGGGGTTTATATAGTTTTTTGAATGAATTTGGGCCCTTGGATCTAGAGAAATCAACTCTCAACTCTAGGATCACTACTTTCGATTACAACCATTTGATTAATCAAATCAATGGCTTGGAATTGTTCTTTCTATCAAATCTAGTGTAAAGGAGTGAAATTTAGGCGCCCTCATTCTCCACCATTGGATCTGGGGATGATCTGGACCGTCGGATCAGTGCTGACATCAATTCGGATAAGATAAGCCACTATTTTTGGAGAAACTTTGCATTATTGATCTTTAACTGTCAACAAAGTCTTCTTTTATGGAAAAAATTCGTGGATCCTCCTTCCTTTATGCTTTAGTGCATCTCCACCCTTGAATAGGAGCTCATCTTGACCGTACACCATGGTTCAATCATATTTTGACATGTGGAAGCCCTTCAAGCCTTCAATTTTCTTATTCTAGAAAACTACGGTGACCTTGAAAACTGGACTTTGTGCTCTTTGACCCTCCAAAAAGACTTTGATGAAGATGAAACTTTGTAGGACTATGTTTCCAAAGATCTCCTTCAGGAATATGCAGGAAAACTCCCATCTGAATCTCCCTTGTACAAGTTTGACTACATTTGGAAGCTTGCAAGGTGGCATTAAGGTGTCTAGGAAGCTCTGATAGCCTTGAAAATTTGTACAAATATGTAGCCACATATGATCTTTATACATGCCAAACCATATGGCTAACATAATTTTCTATACAAGAATTTGTAGGGTCAAACTAGAAAAATTACATTTTTACAAAATGAACATAGCATATCAATGTGCTACAAAATCCATTTTCTGCTAAATTTGGGCTATAGACTGCCTTTGACAATCTTTACAAGTATATGGGTTTTCATCTAATTTGGTGACAATGAAATTTTTGCCCTAATTTCCCAACTTTGACCAGCTTTGACCAGCTTTGACCGCTACCTTGGACTTTCTTGATTTCTTTGAAACTTTGTATGTGACCTTCCTTTGACATCCTTGATGCATCCTGGACTTCTCGGGGAATTCTGGCTACCTTCGCCAAATATGTTTTTTGTAGGCCTTCACAAGTGAGAGAGGAGAGCAAATCTCGACGACAGCGTGCGTTATGAAGTTTTACCTTCTCTTATTTCAAGACCCAATGCAAGTTTCTCTCTTGGATGAAAGGAAGAGCCTTCTATATGGAGATCGCGGGTTCAAGTCTCTGATCTGACCATCTCCTAACAGTTTTGTCTCTCCCTCTCATCGATCGTGTCACACGAACACGCTTTCAGTGGCATTGAATTAACCTTAAATCTAACAAAGATGATCCACGAACAATGGCAAGACCCATGGCTAGAGCAGTCGACTTCGAACAGTAGGTGACAGATTCAAATTCTGCATGGCGTGTTATTTGACGAGCAAGATGTACCTTTTTATTTATGTTGTTGTCGACTTCTACAGAGCCGAAGAATCATACTCATATGTACTTCTCAAGGAGAAGTTAGCAAAGTCCCTTGCTTGATTGGGTAAGCAGACATCTGTTTATGAAGAGGTTGTAGGTTTGAATTCCATACATGATGCTCTAAAAATGACTTCCTTTTGGTTTACGACATATAGATCTTCTACGCCATATATGTCTTCTTCATCTGCCAAATCCGTGAAGATGACAATGAAAAGAATCTACGGGAGTATGAATAACTTAATGAGAAAACCTCCAAATGAGTAAGAATAAAAATGGCTCTGATACCAATGCAAGAGAATGACTATAACGACCACCACATGCTAGAGAGATGACTCTCCTCCCAACCAAGTGCCTCTATATACAGCTCTCTCCAAGGGACTGCCTTCTTGGGTAGGTGGATACTACCCATCCATTTTTCAGCCATGTAACTGCATGTGCGCCAAGTCTCCTACTTAACTTGAGTTAACTCAAGTGGATGCTTCTAAAAGGCTATAGAGCTCTTTCGGCAAAACTTTCTCCCCATGTACCCCATGGAGATTGAACCCAAGACCTCTTCCTTTACATCCATGAGTCTTAACCACTAGGCTAAGTGGATCACTTGGTTACAAGAGTAAATGACCTAGTAAGTCTAGACTCAAGATCTTTGGTCATACATACGGATGACCAAAGAGTGTCCGATTTCAGATCCGTCTGAACCGGACAGATCGCTAGATCATTGACTTGCTTTATTACATTTGCCAACACGTGAACCAATTGAAAAGCATGCATGTAAAGGTTGCATTCTTGGAAAAATGCATCATGCTTCTTTTCAAAAAGATATTCATACACTCACTATAAGAAAATTGCAACTTTCTCATAGTGATGTATGTGGTCCTGTGAAGACTCCATCTTTTGGGTAGCATGTATATTTTGTTACCTTCATGATGCTACTCGCCATACATGGGTGTATCCTATGAAAGCAAAGAATGAGATATTTTCTTGCTTCAAACCATTTTTAGCTATGGTTGAAAATTTTTCTTCACAAAAGCTTTTGACTCTACGCACGGATCATGGTGGTGAATACATGTCACATGAGTTTAATGCTTTTCTTCATGAAAGAGGTATTTCACATCAATGTATAGTGCCATATACTCCTCAGCAAAATGGTGTTGTCGAGCATAAAAATAGAACTTTACTTGAAATGGCACAATGTATGGTTAAAGGAAAGCACCTTCTTGATAAGTTTTGGATGGAAGCGGTAATGTGTGCAAACTGTGTTGAATCGCTACCCTACAAAAGCATTGAGATTCATCACTCCTTATGAGGCTTGGAATGGACTTAAGCCCATGGTTATTCATATGCGCATGTTTGGTTGTTTGGCATATGCTCTTGTGCCATCACAACAACGTCACAAACTTGATGACAAGGTAAAGAAATGTATATTTGTTGATTATAGTGCTGAAAGTAAGGGATATCATTTGTATCATCCATTGATGAACACAGTTATTGTGAGTTGAGATGTGGTATTTGCTAAAAATTCAGTTTTCCCTCTACTTCAATGCAAAAAATAGCCAACAATTAGCTCACAATATGTGTTTGATACACTCATGCCTTTGTTCCAAAATGGTGCACTTTATTATGGCCATGTAGAACAACCAATTAAGGCTCAAAGGGCTGAAAAATTCCAGCAAAATAGAGCTGAAAATGCAAAGAATATCTAGCCAAACATGGCTGAAATTTTTCAACCAAAAATGTTGAAACTGTTGGAAATTTCCAGCCACATATGGCTGAACATTTGCGTCAAAACATGGTTGAACATTTGCGTCAAAATATGGCTGAAAATAAGCATGAAATTCATCCCATGCATGATGTACATATTGATGATTTATTGCATAATGAATGCATGTCGAGTGCACCTTTACTTCGTAGAACAAGATCAAGCTCTCACCATGCATCAAGTAATTTTGTGGATTATTCTCTTATTGCAACAACATGAAATGAACAACCACTTTCTTTTGAAGATGCATGTGACGATCCATAATGGATGAGTTCTATGAAATCAGAAATGGATTCCATACATAGGAATGGTACTTGGGAGTTATGTGAATTTCCAAAAGGAAAGAATGTCATTGGTACAAAGTGGGTTTACAAGATTAAGGGAAATTCTAATGGTAGCATTAATCACTACAAAGCTAGATTTGTTGCCAAAGGATATGCGCAACAATATGACATTGACTATGAGGAAACATTTGCACCTAATTCATGCATGACTACCATTCATACCGTGATTGCATTGGCTACCCATCGAGGTTGGAAAGTGCATTAGTTGGACATAAAAATAGCTTTCTTGAATGGTGATTTGCAAGAAGAGTTCTATGTGAAGCAACCTCCTAGATTTGCTATAAAAGGGAAAGAGTATATGATTTTTCACTTGCATAAAGCCTTGTATGGTCTCAAGCAAGATCTACGTGCATGGTATGAGAAAATCCGTAAGCACTTGATTACTCTTGACTAGGTCATGTGATGCAAAACTTGACATTCTTATGGCTGATTCGCAACATACTTTTGATGTCACTTATCTTGGTCTTCTTACCTACTACCTTGGCATCCAGTTTGTATCCGTTGAGGGGGGAATTGTTATGCATCAAGCAAAGTATGTTAAAAAACTACTTCAGTGTTTTGACTTTGAGGATTGCTAGCCAATTTCCACACCAATTGATATAGGATTTAGATTCTCAGTTGAAGATTCCAGTGATGCGTTTGACACTTCTCTTTATCAGCAAGCTGTGGGATGTCTTATATATGCATGCAACACAAGGCCCGATATACAGTATGCAGTTTCCGAGTTGAGTCGATTCATGCATATCCTTGGCACTAAGCGGTAAAATGTGTGTATAGATATCTTAGAGGCACTTTGAGCTTAGCTCTTTTATGGAAGAGATATTCAACCATGCTTGCATGCTTTTAGAGATAGTGATTGGGTTGGTTTTTATGATACTCGCGTGTCCACTAGTGGTAATTGCTTTTTCCTTGGAGACTCATGCATGTCTTGGTTGATTAAGAAGCAACATACAGTGGCAACATCGAGTTGTGAAGCTGAGTACAGGGTAGTTTTTGTAGCTACAATGGAGTGTATATGGCTAAGATGCTTATTGATGAATCTTTGCATGGAGATTGATGTTGCTATGCATATTCTCACTGATAATCATAGTGCTTTGGTTGTTGCACAAAATTGAGTGTTTCATGCACAGAACAAACATGTTGAGGTGCATTATCACTATGTGAGAGAGGACCTTCATGTAGGAGATATTTATTGGGTATATGTGCCTACACAAGATAATGTGGTAGACATATTCACCAAAGCTCTTCCACGGGAAAAGTTTGAAGTTTTTCGCAAAGCTTTAGGATTATTACCTTGTGGGGTCTGATCTGTCACTCCCTGTATGTGTTCACATCATTCGCTCTAGAGGGGGTTTGTTACACTTATAAGTTCCTCGAGTAGCTTTGATGTGAACCTTTTCCCTATACATGGGCAATTTTTACTCTAGTGTTGGCTAGAGGTTTCTTCCCCATGTTACCACATACATGGTTCACTCATATGTGGTGGTACTTTATACTTAGGGTATTATTCAGCTCTTACTTCAGTTTAGTTCATCGTCAATAGAGAGAGCTATTCCACACATCCATTTTCTCTGTGTGTCTTGTTGCATTTGTGCTCCTTGTGTGTGCTTCTCGTGTGTCTCTTGCACTTCTATGCACACCCAACCAGTTTCCCATTCTATCTTTATTGACAAATGATGCCATTCTATCTTTATGTGGAAAATAGTGGTTGGAATTCATGTTTCTACAAAGAAATCAGTGTTAAAAAATCTAGATGTTGGTGGTCTTTTTTTTTCCTTTAATGCTAAATCTTGATTTGTTTATCTCTCATGCGAAGTCTTGGGCTTGTATAAAAAATATTTTTAGAATTAAAAATCCATGATTGATTCAAGCGAAGAGAGCAATTGTGGAATTTTCGATGGCCCTATTCGCTTGAATGGGTCATGCCTTTTGGTCAATGGTCCATAAAGATTTAAAAAAAATAAGACACGACCAATTTAACTGATTAGGGTAGCCTAAGAACCTCCGATGGCCCTTGTTGCTTGAATTGGTCATGTCCTCCAACCTTTTCCATTTTGTTGTATTGCTTCCCTTATACCTTGTATCACTAATTAATATTTTGAGAAGAAAAAAGCCACAGCTGACTACAGCAAAGAGAAGCAATCTGGGAACTTAAAATGGCACTATTCACTTGGATCAGTAGTGCCTTTTGATAAATGTTCCATAAAGATTAAAAAAATACACAACAAAATCAAGTGATAAGTGCAGTTGGAGAACCTCTCATGGCCCTTATCACTTGAATTGGTTGTGTCCTCCAGTCTTATCCATTTTGTAATATTCCTAACATTAGTGCTCTATTTACATTTGATTCACTAAAATGCATAATTCTTATCATTCTCTTGACTAGTTATCGTGTGAGAGATATTCGTTGAGCAATAGAAACTTTCCAACAACAATGATATAAACCATCACAATGCTAATATAAATATGGAGAGCGCATACATAAAAAAAATAGACAAAATAATTTAGCACTAAATGTCTTTGAAGGTTGGAACTAAATCACCTTGGGTGGTAGGCGAGTAATGCAAGATAATGTTTTCTTTGATCTTATTTTTACCATTTCACCATCAATTGAGAATCTGAATTGTGGTGAAACCTCATCAAGATACTCTAGAAGATCTCTCACATTTTTGAGTTTCCAATTTGTAGTGATCATTATTTTCCTAGGCTGAAAATCTAGATGCATCAATAATTTGAACTCAAATTTTGGATAGTTATCCTTTGAATCCAATGGTATCCAAACTCCAAGATTTGTTTTCCATCTTCTATAGTCATATCCTAAAACAAGAGATTGCTAAGATATCTGATATGAAATTGAATGAGAATTTCGACTAACTTTACATAAAATGATGTTACCTAGCTTTTGAACTTCTTTGCTATCCCATTCCCTACCTAAAACATCATCAATCTCTAAAATTGAAACTTTCCTATTCAACCACAATGTTTTTGTTTTCTATAATAACATGTTTTTGAAACATGCTACAAAAACATGAAGAGGCAAGAACCATCACATCTTCATCCTTCAAGAAATACGAATTGTTGACTCCCAATCTAATGAAGAGATGCAAGGAGTAGGAAGATATACAAGATTTCCATATGCACTCCTCCTTGATGATACCTAATAAGCTGCAAAATAGACACATAATCGAACGCTATTGAAAAATGGAATAGATTTGTTTGCATACATAAGTTCTGCATAGTCCTTATGAGACTTTGAATGTTCTCATTAAACATTCAACAAGTAGCCACTCTTGAACATTGGAAGGAAAAATATGTGTGATACAAAAACAAATATTTTGTAATAAAAAACAATTGAAAATGATTAAAGAGTAAAGAGCATTGTTAAACTTCACTCACAGCATGAGTGGAATTCCAGATGATTTCTTAGCACCAAATCCTTAGCAATGTACACATGTTGAACTCTTGCAAACTATCCATGTCTCTTTAATTTGAAACCCAGAATACAACCTTTCCAATGGATTTTTTGTGTCACTCATTTAGCTCGCTTCACTTTATGGGCACCTCTATAACAAGGAAACATACTCATCCAATCATTTATCTACATAGAAAGAGGTTTCCATAAGGAATCCTCTCTTCTATTGTAGACCTCACATGAGGTTACAGGATTGGAAGGATGAAGAGAACTAGAAGCCATTTGAACACTTAGAGAAATAGTAGATAATGCTCAAGGTGGGAAACTAAGATTCACAAACTCCATGAGTATTTATAGAAAAAAAAATTGATGTACATGTCGAAGAGAGATGCAAACTTTTGCTTTGATGTATCAACTATGATCAAAATGTTATAGAATTTTGTGAACCCAAAAATATTTTTTATCTTCAAAAAGATTTGCTCTCTTGTAAATTTAAATGTTTGTAGTGTGCAATGTCCAAAAATATCTTTCTTTGTATATAAACAAAACCGTACATTGAATACAAGACATTCCATCACCTTAACAGTGATTTTAGAACATATTACTAAAAAGAAGCCTTTATTCGTAGGATTAAAAGAGAAAGGAATGTTATATTTTTGTTCACATAGAAAGACCCTATTTTTCAATTTTCTTAATCTTTCATTAGCAAACAACCCCTTTTGGGCTAAAAAGGAATTTCAAGTTCCAATTATAGTCATGTTGCGTGTTCTAGTATTGTTTAGTCTAGTACCTAAAATA
>CM035410.1:80234978-80244978 GCA_020310875.1 Ceratopteris richardii
AGTTGTTCTGGTGATTCACGCTTCAAGATCAATCAATTTCATGTTGGTATCATAAATATAAGGGGTTCAACAAAAGATTGTATCAAGGAGTAGGAAAACCAATAATGCTAGCATCAACCTACATCTGAACATTCAATAATATCAAGGTTTTCAAGATGAAGATAAAGCAAAAACTTGAGTAAATATTGCATCTTCTTTCTTTGTTAGATTGCACTAAATTTTTTCTTTCAGAACAAAATTCCAGTATTATTAGTCTTCTTTGGAGAAATGAAAGAGAAATCTAGTTCCTATATTAAGATGGTGATCTAGAAAAATCCGCTTCCAAATCAAGAAATGAAAGAAAAATCTAGTTCCTATATTAGATGGTGATCTTCACAATTTTTGAAGTGCATAAAGTGGAAGATGGAATGTTGGACATGAGGATTTAAAATTCTATTCCAAAAACTCTGGTGTGTAAGGATTGAAAATGTATGATATCACAAAATTTGGCCGTGCCCCCCTCTCACACAATAATATCCCCTCTCTTGTCTTCTTAAAAGTGAAGATAATGATATGGTTTTGTCTAAAACCTTTTCCAAGAGTGGAAAAAGATCATTTCTTCAAGAACTCAAGGAAAGAGTAATAAATCAAAATTTCGTCTCGGACTCCTAATAATCGGAATATATGCAGTGCATAGTATTAAAAAAGAAAATCAAAATATAAGATTTACTACGCACTTCTTTTAGTCATTGGATGAAAATGAGAATAGACCGTGGGATCCATAGATCCTCCATTCATGGATTGACCTATGTACCTCATAGAGCCACCATAGAAAAGCACAAAAGTACAGAAGGATATAAACCTCAAAAGCATTGTTATGCCCATGATGTTTTCTTTTTAGATTTGATTAAACTTTATGGCTGCTTTATTGTCCTCAATATGGAAATGATTTGATAAAGTGATCTTATAATAAGGAGCTTACAAATGGAAGAGAAAAGTTCTCTGTGTGTGTGTGTGTCCTTTTGTTGTTTTTTTCAAGCTACAAGGGTTGCTTCTTGAAAGCTTCTTTCACTGGAGATGATAATTCATCACCTTACTCTCGAGATGATAATTCATTACCTTACCTTCGAGATGATAATTCCTTCACTTGAGATGACAATTCATTGCCTATCCGCATGTTTTTCAGTCCATGAATTTTCTGTAGTGCATACATCATAGACATTAGTTCAGTGACTTGGCATTGCATGTACTTATGATCATGAATATTGTTAACAACAATATTATTAATGTCGTTCAGATTTTTTTATTTTTTTTTTGAGAGTACAATGAATTGGAAAGACACACACACCCAACCTCCTAAGGTAGAGGCACCCATCTTGGGGAACTCTGAAGCATCCAGCTCCGGGTGGGACTTAAAGCCTGGCCATCTGCCTAGGAGTACAAGAACTTGAACAATATAAAACTTGTTATTATTGTCCTAAGAACTTGAACAATATAAAACTCAGATCTTGCTATTATTGTCCTAAGAACTTGAACAATATAAAACTCAGGAGTTGTCCATGCTCTCAGATTAATAGACTTCACAAATCTCACAACACACCATTCCAATAATACATGCATAGGTTCATTTCTGGTTGGGCAAAACAGTATTGATGCAATACTTCTAGCAGCCTCATGGACTTCCACCTTCAAGGATTTTACAGCGCGGCTTTTTGGTTGCGCGTAATATATTGATGCAATGTTTCCCCAGTAATCACATGGAATTCGAGCTCTCCTCTGAAGTTCATGATCATTTGCAGAGATCATCTCTGTAAATAAAATGTTTCCGCATGATCCATCGCCGCGCACAGATCCAGATGTGCCCTAATTGTATGTGATTAGTAGTTTGTAATGTGACTAGCAGTTGGATTATGCTTCCTTCCACATGACGCTTTGTCACTATATGTATCCATCTCCTCCATGCGCTAATCTTCCTTGTCTTATCTGTGCATCATGGATGACGAAAACTGCGTAAAAGCTTCAACAAAAGAGGACCTTTCTTGCCCGCAGGTCATAATATCCAGTGAGATGGAATAATTGTGAGCGAGCCCCGCAAGGAGAGTACCATCGCTCTAGACTCTAACACATGTGCTTGCTGATATCTTTTGTTAAACAGAAGGTTTTTAGCACGAGGTCAAACTCGGTAGCTTGTCGAACTCTAGCACACGCGCCCTCTCTTTCTACATGACAGCTATAAAGACATCGCTGAGCCAAGCTTGAGAAACATTTAACGAGTCTGTGGTTCCACATAGAGGCTATCTCTGACGAGTGCACGACTGTTTTCTTGCACTCATCATCTCTCTCGCAGAAGAAAATCTCTCTCTCTCTCTCTCTCTCTCTCTCTCTCTCTCTCTCTCTCTCTCTCTCTCTCTCTCTCTCTCTCTCTCTCTCTAGCTCCGCTGCTGCTCGTTATGGATCCACCCGCTTCTTCCCAACCCCTGCGCCTCCCACCGGGCTTTCGGTTCCATCCCACTGACGAGGAGCTCGTCGTTCACTACCTGAGGAAGAAAGCTTCCTCGAACCCTCTTCCAGCACCGATTATCACTGAAGTGGACCTCTACAAGTTCAACCCATGGGAACTTCCAGGTATCGGCTTCGCTGAAGCTATCTTAACGCACCGTGCATCGTATTCTTCTACTTCATTTTGTTTCGCCTGCAGTTGTACCTCGCCATTTATCTCTTAACAATTTGTTGACCTAAAATGTGTGTGTAATCGTATCTCTAACCGTGTTTTGACTCTATGTACGTTCTCTACTCTAGACTCATCGGAATTTCCAGGTATCCCTCAACCTCTCCTAGTGCACCGTGCTTCTTCCTCCTCCTGTTCTTCTTCTTTTTCTTCTTATTCTTCTTTTGCTCTTTTCCTTCATTTTCTCCGTCATCTTCCTTCTTCTTCTTAGTTTTATCTTGCTTGTGGCCACCCCTCTATTTTTCTGAAATTTTTTATGACTTTATATTTCTTTCTGTTATGCAATTTCTATAACCATGTCCGATTTCAGGCATGTTGTCTTATCTACTTTTAACTTCCGCGTTTTGACTGGTGATTTTGTTTGCCTTACCCTTTCTCTGGTGACTTCGGAGTCCTCAAAGCGGTTTATTATACAGATGCAGATTGTGGAAACACGCCTAATCATTCATTTTCTATGACGCGTCTTCCTAGCAATGGTTCCTTTGTACAATCGAAACAGTTATTATCGTGGTGGAAAGGACTTGCCTTCTGCTGTTATAAGATAAAGGTCATAACGAACTCCCTTTTTGTATTTACCTTTCCGGGATCATCTAGATCTGCCATTATTTTGTTCTGATGCATTTGGGCATGTTTTCATGCTTGGCTTCCCTAGCTGTACCATTGACCTTGGAATTGATTATAATACTCAGTAACTACCTAATCGAGTTATCGACAGACAGCAAAGGGTGCGGTAAAAGTTTCGCTTATTGGTTGATTAGGAAGTATCCCTGATCCCGCTGAATCCCAAAAGAAAGATTCACAAGCCAAATCAAATTTAGGGTTGTCTTTTAAAGATTTAGGGCTACTCAATTTCCCGATTTTACTCAGTTTCCTTGAGGTTTCACTAGACTCCCTCTCATCTGTGTCTTTTGTAGACTCTTCATGAGCGGGTTATTGTCATCGTGAAACTGGTTGAAGTCACATCTATGGAAGCGCATATAATCGACTTGTGGACTGTGCAATTTTCCAAAAGCACAGGAAAATTGGAGTACTCTACTGATGCAACGAATCTTTATTGCAACTTTATATGACATCAGTAGGTTTCCCTAGTTATGACGTTAGTAATGGTTGCCCTATCAAGATAGTCTTCTGGTTCCAAGCTTTCGTGGAAGTAAACATGACTCAATACCATTTTTCGGAAAAGTTAATGTCTCCTTCAGTGAGTATCCTGTGACTGGCAAACAACAATAATCCACATTACCATTCCTCATAATTGATCTTGGCTTTTGGAATTAGGATGGCCAAGAGATTGAAGCTTAGGTGAGAGGAAGCTCTATCATCGAGATCTACTCTTCTGGTTAAGCTCTTAATTAACTATAAGGTAGAAGTGAAGGCGGGCATATCACCCGTGGGATTCCCCGCATCCCACAAAGCAAGCATTAGATGCTTAGCACTGCCAGCATACAGAGTCTAATGGACTACCAGGGTAGAGCTCTGTGTGCCACCGGTGGCTTACTATGGTAGAGCTCTGTATGCCAGACAGCCTACTATGTTAGAGCTGAGGAAGCGATGACCCTAAGGTCAGAGGAGGTAACTGGTTTGATGTAACCTGAAGGCACAACTGATTTGAAACAGCCTGAAGGCCAGCAACGATTGAACTGCCCGAAGGCATACAACTTCATCTCAACGCTAGTGTTGAGGGGTGTACATGGCAGCCAGCATTGGTTAAACCTCTGCCTCGAACCTAAGAGGCAGGGGAACCAACCAGCCACCGGCGATGGTGAGAGGAAGTGTTGCTTTTTTTTTCTTTTTTCTTTTTTTTTTTTTTTTTTTTTTTGTGAGAGAGAGTTCAATGAATTGAAAATACACACTCACACACCCAACCTCGTAAGGTAGAGGCACCCATCATAAGAATCTCATGGACATGTCCAGCCAAGACTTGAACTCAGGACTTCCTCTCACAGCTTCAAGGCTCGGACATGCTTTTAGAATCAAACATGCTTTCATTGTTGATTAGGCATTCTGTACAGAAGTCAATCATCCGTTTTCCTTATGTTTGCAGTCTCCTTTAAACGTACGTCTATGAGCGATTATCAGCCTCTTAAGATTCAGAAAACCGTGCATTTTCTTGATAACTAGAATGGCAGCAACGTAGTCATACAGAATACTAATTATTTATGAGTGATTTCAAAGCGGTAATCATGGTAAATGATTACCGGTCCTCGAACAATTATCTTTTCATTTGAACACTATTGCCAGCTCGGTTATGGAGTCATAAAATGCGACTACAAACTTTACTAGTAAATGGTGGATTGCCTCCAGCCCAAATTGTATTTGAAATAGGCTCTGTGGATAATGAATCCACAAAATCTAAGCTCCAACCATGATAAGACTATTTTTAATTTCATTCTAGGTAAGGGCAAAGGAGTCTTTTTTTCTTTCAATCTGTTATAATTTCTGTCCTGGAGACCCGATTAAAGTATTTATCAGATTAAACCTCACAGATTGGGAAGAAACAAGGACAGGAAGACGAGTTACGTTGGTCTTGTCGATTCTCATAACCTGAGTAGTCATCTTTTGTGTCTCGACGCAAGAGTGCAAAGCGATATGAACACAGGGAACAAACGATGCATGACATTGATCAAACGTTTGTGCTGGAAGCTTGAGGAACCACATTACTGTCAAGTTTATCAAGCATCATTTCACCTTTGGAAGCTCACAAAAATGGTAGGATGGTTTCTGGCATGCACTTTGGGAGTCGTGTTACCTGCATAGTGCAGAATATTTTTGTAAGTTCAATTACATAACAAAATAGAATCATTGATGTCCGAGCCCGTGTAACTTAGTGGTTTGACGCTTTGAGTCTCTGGGAGGAAGTACTGAGTTCAAGTCTTGGCTGGATGGGTGCCTCTAGCTCACAAGGTTGGGTGTGTTAGTGTGTTTCCAATTGATTGTACTCTTAAACAAGAAAAAGAAAAAAAGAAAACACCATTGATGGGGTATTGCAAGAGTTTCAGATGTTCTTACCTGCCAGGCTCCGTTATCCCACGTTAAGCGTGTGTCCTAGCTGTACTACTTAATTATCTGCAAATAACTATTTTCTGTCTTTCAATACCACCATACTTTTACGCTGACGCTTTCTTCTTGGTTGTAAATTTCTGTTTCTATCATTTGGATAGCACATCAACTAATTGGTTTCGTTAATCCCATCGAAGTGAAGGGGATGCTATATTGTTCTGTATGCATGTATTTCTTTATTTCAAGCACGGAACAGAAAAGTCAATGTTGATAGCACATTCATGATCTTTTAGAGCGTAACCAACGAAGAAGGAACATTAATCTTGCGAGAAGATTTTCTGGAAAGGTTAAGCTTTCAAGCATTATAGTTATGATACCATATGTATTGGCACCCTTCTTCGATACAAATTTCCTCCAGGAATTGGTCCTGATAGGTTTCCATGTGACTTGCAGCTCTTGCTTTGTTCGTTTAGATCACTCGTTAATAGAAGACCTCAAATTTAAATCAAAGAAAAACATTGAATACGAGAATAGAGCGATGAATCATTCTTGCTGTTCTGATTTTACAGAAATGTAATCCGCTTAATGTTGTGCGCAAAATCTTTCAGAGAAAGCAACTTTCGGGGAGGAAGAATGGTATTTCTTTAGCCCAAGGGAAAGAAAATATCCGAATGGGATACGACCAAATAGAGCAGCGGCCTCGGGCTACTGGAAGGCCACAGGAACCGACAAACCCATCTTCTCGACCGTGAAGATGGATCGTAATGTCAAGGTAAAGAAGTCAATACCTTCCCCAGGAACATTGAATCATTCTCAGGAGAATACGCGCGTTTTGAGCAGCATTCTTCCTATTTTGTATACAGATATGAAAAAAATTCAACATGATCGAATGACAGTGTCATTGGTTCTGCAGGTTGGTGTGAAGAAGGCATTGGTCTTTTACCAGGGTCGCCCCCCGAAGGGACTTAAGACGAATTGGATCATGCATGAGTATCGCCTTCCTCCTGGCAGTTTCTGCTCACAGTCTTCTTGTTCGCCTTTGCTCGTCCCCAACTCCTCTCGCAAATCTCTTCGGGTACCACTTTTTATAGTCTGAAGTTTGCCGAAAAAGAGTCCTCGTGTGCGTCTGTGAGTATGTGTGTATGTGTATGTGTGTGTGTGTGTGTGTGTGTGTGTGTGTGTGTGAGAGAGAGAGAGAGAGAGAGAGAGATTAACTAGTGACTTTCTGCAGCTGGATGATTGGGTCTTGTGTAGAATATACAAGAAAACCAGTCATGGCGCAACCCATGAAAAACACGGAAAGGATGTATCTGAGGAAGATTCATCCACCTATTCCATTGCAAAGGACGAGTCGTCACCGTACAATATCATAAAAGAACAAATGCTCCATGCTAGTTATAGCCAGACTTCAGGACTTTTCTCGCATGAGCTCTCTCCTACTGGACTATCAAGACCCACAACAGCACACTATACTCATGAACCTTTAACAAAGATGGAGTTCGATGGCGTGACCGCACAGGAACTGATGATAAAAAATGACGATGCTCATACCAGCGATCTTTCAACGCTGTACGCTCGTGGGCATGTACCCACATCTTCTACTAACTTCAGCTCATGCTCGACCAACTTTGTAGTGCCGTTCTACAGTTCTGCTAATCTACATGAAACATACAGGTATCTCGACACACAAACAGTCCATGATGACAACTTGTCAAGCCTTTTTACATTGCCTTCCGATCTTCCTGTTGATGTTGATGAGACATGCCTTAGAAGACAAAATAGTTTGCTCAACCTTTCTAGCTTGTTCTATAAACCCTGCAACCAAATGGAGCGTCCAAATTCTCAAATCCATGACCCCTTTCAAGCATTGTGGCAAGCTCCATTGCCACAAATGTCCCTTCGTAACAAGAGTAGAGTAGTCATGCCATCTAGTATTGTCTAGGTTATCTTTATAAACAATGCACATACCTAAAATCAGCACATTGCGAATTCAACTTTGATAGTAACATTAGAAAGCTTCCCTGCTAATCTATTTCACAGATTGTTTCTATAATCAAGTCCTTTTTGCCAGATTAGGTAGGTTCCTAGAAAAATTTCGCAAGTCACTGCCCTTCACAATTATAGATTTTGTTTTGTACAGGCCCGGAGGTCTTTGTTGAATTTTGTACAGCAGTCGCTTTTGCCCCAAAAAAGAAATTGTTTTACATGTAGTAGTTGGTTTCTTTTATGTTGAAACGGATGACATGAAGGAACTCAACAATATTCTTTCAACAGAACAAACTAAAACAAAGTCTTGTTCTAAGAAGAAAACTCCTACACTCTCAGGCCTAGAAGAAAATGTACTAATTTGAATTATTTTGAAGGATTAAAGGATATTAACTAACATAATGAAACGGTGGCTTCAACTATGTGCTCGCTAATCGATAACGTTTTTTGTTGCGCGCATGATGTATCTTTCAGCATGCAAGCATTTGGATAAATTACACTTTTAATTTCCAGAAGAATTTAGGCTTCTTCTCTCAACTTCTTACAGATTATTATTTTAAACAGTAATAAGAATATTTATGGCCCAAGTTTTTCTGTTTCATGGCTGCGACCATTAGTGCTTTTGATATGTCAAACCTAGGGAGCATGGAACAATTATTGTATGAAAACCACCGACGAACTTGACACAATAGACAATTTATCCTTTAAGTACTTTTAAGAAATTTGTGTACTAGACCCTTTGATATTTTCAAATTAACGATTAAAGTGAAATGTTCTCTAGCTTTAAAAACTTAAATAGGACTTCTATTCCTTATATTTGTGATTCTAAGGTGCTTAGCTTATCTCTCAAATACAGATTTAATTGGATTTAGAGTCTAATGTCGAAATCTCGGTGCACAATTTTCTTGAAATGCATTTCATTTTGATGGAAAGGATCGGCCAGAACATACGAAGTGCACTGCAACTAATTTCATAATAGGCTTAAGAAAAGTAAAACACATTCAAGTACAGTAATCAAAGAATTGTGATCCGTACCTGCATAAGAACATCTTCTCTGTAGATTTCAAATCCAGAATGTGAAGGGATCTTCTCTGTAGATTTCAAATCAAGAATATGAAGGTGTGTGCACAATTAAATGAAAGCTAAGATTTATCACAAAGTACTCAGAAGAATTTTAGACTAGGCATTGATGGGTTTCCTCAAACCTAATATATGTTTTTAGTTGTTGTTATCCTAATGTGTAGAATATTTGCATAGACATTATGAGATGTTAATCTGTTGAGTTGAAGTGAGTGGCTGTTAAAATGATCTTGAATCAGCATTGAGCTATTAGTATGAAATGAAAATTTAATCAGGAATTGAGGTAGACACTGAATCTAAATGGAAGGATACTGAAAACTATTGCAAGAACTTCAGTAGGTAATTTTTTTGGCAATGTTCCGCCGAATCATTTCTAGTGTGTACCCATCTTTTCTCAATAAGGGAAATAAAACATAGCTGATTAAAGTTATCTCGATCTACATGTCTCATCAATAATGGATCAATATCCATATGACGTCAGTCTTTTGCATGAGATGGTAGCTGAAAGGTGTAGCTTTTATAACGTTTTCCCATACCATGATCATAGTTTCAAAATGCATCTCCACCTCGTCATCTAAATTGCAAATGATATCTTATCATTATGTAATCTAGTATAACATCAAGGTTTAAATTACATGTTAGTAGGTGGAGAAGGTTTCATAACCATGATCTCTCACAAGACAAAAAAATTCGTTTCCATAAACATTATTTTCATAAACTAAATGAATATTTTATTTCAAGCATTGATTTCACACTTGCCATGTTAAGCAACAAGTGGCAAGTCACTACACAAGAAGGACTAAGTGGTTCATGACAGATGATTGTCATGAGAAGCCTCATAATGTCGTGCTTTCCGAGTTCGAGATTCCATTTAAACAACGTCTTCCAATTGTATATCCAGAAGAGCCTCTTATTCAGCAAATAAAGATAATGAAATCTTTGCATGAGAATCTCCATGCATATATGCGTTTTGGTGTGTGTATGGATTCATGAACGTAAATTTCTGTACATATGTATGTTTTTCCTTTTTTGAACAAAGGGAATAAGTACAAGAATAAGACAGAGAGTGAAATTCAAGGTTCATTAACTTGGTCCTCATGTATGTGTAAACACTTTTCACTACAACATGTGAGGGGCATACCAACATTGTCCATACCGATTATCGTGCATCTGCATCGGTATGACCATTGGAAATTCCTAGAAAGACCACATTAGTCATATCCATGGTCA
>CM035410.1:80249978-80339978 GCA_020310875.1 Ceratopteris richardii
GTTCATTTGACTAGGTAATCAACTACACAAAGTTAGACTACGTGTCATCTCAGGTTATGCAGAAAAATGAGGTTCACAAGAATTGTTTCCTATCACTATTGGAATGATCTAAAAAAGCTATTTGAGATACAGAGAGTATCAGAGATAAGCGTTCCAACAAGATATCATATGCATTAATTGGATAACTACATAGAGAGATATGACCTTCACAAGGTGGTTGTGTATAGAAAAGGTATGCGACTAGAATATTTTTGTGCCTTCTAGCATAGAAATGAGGTACCTTCTCATATCCATTGGTGAGAAAATGACCAGCATATGCTTCTACACCATCTCCTTGTCATTTCCACAAAGATTCACGTTCAAATAACCTCTATATATAGAGGTTTGGCCATGGGACTTTTCACCTACCCTTGTGTCTTCTCTCACCTCTTGACCTTTCCTTTCTTGTCCTTTGTCTTTCCATTTGCTTGGGTGACTTTTGGTGATCCAAATCACTCCATATGGATAAGGCCACAACTTTTTTGTGTATTCAATATATCTAAACATATTTTGGCTTATATATAAACCATAAATACATTTCCCTTTTTTAATTCACTCTACAGTTAAGAGTGTAGGCTTTACATTTTCAAGGGCTAGCTTCATATTGAGCTTACAACAAATACATAAATGATGAAGAGGGAAATAATGAGAGGCGTGTATGTGCCAAGCCTCAAAATTGGAGCTTTCACATGTACCATAATTTTCAACACTCCCCCTCAAGCTACAATTGGGAGTCCATGCTACTCTCCAAGTCTCCTCCTCTTTGCCTTTTGCTTCTTTTGCCCTTGTATCTCCTCTTTTGATTGGTTGGTGATCTTCCTTCTTTGCTTTGAAGCTTCTTTGGCTTCCTTCAGCTTCGTGCTTACTTCTTTGGCTCTTTCTAAGAGCTCTCCTTCAATCCCTATCAAGAAACATGCTTCATACATATGTTTATAATATGAGATCACCTTGGCTTCATATACCTTTGTTGCTTCACTCTCTTTCTTCTTTGTTGTCCTCTCTTTGAGAATTTTTCTTCTTCATTGCTTCATGGTTTCATGGCTTCTCGCTTCTTTGCATGCTTTGCTTTGATCCTCCTTTGTCTTTGGATCATCTTCAACTTTGTCTTTGGGTGCAATCTTTGCATCTGCTTTTGATGTCATCATGGTTTTCATGCTTCCTTTTTCTTCATGCCCTCTTCTGTGCATCATGGCTGCTCCTTGCCTTCTTGGCACTCTTTGATAATGGTAGCTCTTCCTCATGCTTTGAGATTACCTTTTGAGGCTGCTCTTACTCCTTCTTTGTCTCTTCCAAATTTGAAATTCGGTTGGCTCCATTTTCTTCTTTCGACTTGTCTTGGATCTTCCAATCCTTGCAAGCTAACTCCCCCTTGCTTTTGACGTCATCATGGTTGTCATGCTTCCTTTTTCTTCATGCCCTCTTTTGTGCATCATGGCTGCTCCTTGCCTTCTTGGCACTCTTTGATAATGGTATCTCTTCCTCATGAATTGAGATTACCTTTTGTGGCTGCTCTTACTCCTTCTTTCTCTCTTCAAAATTTGAAATTTGGTTGGCTCCATTTTTTTCTTTCGACTTGTCTTGGATCTTCCAATCCTTGCAAGCTAACTACCCCTTGCTTCATAATCTTTGCTTAATTCTTCATGGCTGATTTTAGACTTGCAAAATCAACAATGGGTTGATCATACATGAACTCTTTCATGAGTTCCTCTTCATGTGAATCATTTGTAGCTTCCACATCTTCCAAGGTTTCTTCATCACCTACAAGAAGACACAACAAATTGTGAATGTGATCAATGGTGCCTCTTGCACCTAACAAGGTTTGCCATTCCTATTGTGATGGTCTTACTTTCCGTCACATAGGCTTGCCATTCCTCTTGAATGGTCTTACTTGCCATAGCCTTGCCACTCTATTTGGTGGACTTACTAGCCTCAAACATTCACTATACATTCACATAGACTTTGCTTGGAACTTACCACCACACTCAATGTGGATTTTTCATCAAATCTTTACCTCAGCCCTTAGCATTGCAAATGGTTTTCTTTACCTTCCTTTGCTTCAGCCAACATTTCTCACTTTGCATGAGTGACTCTTCCTTCTATCATGGCACTTGCTTGTGCTCAACCCATGGGGAGTGTCTTCAAGTCCTTGTTGAGCCTTCAACACTTTAGTGCAGCCCTTCTTTGGACTCTTCTACTCCTTGCACTCTTCAAGGGTCTTCTTATGGGCATCCTTGCTTCCACCTTCAGCTTGGGTTCCAATCTTCAAGTCTTCAACACTTGAAATGTTTGGCAAACATGTAGCTTGGGCTTCTTCCTTCACTTTGGCTCCAAGCTTTGTGTCCTCACCTCATCCAAGCTTTGTACACTTTGCTTTGGCATGTCCAATAGGAGCATTGCATTCAGTTGATGTATCTAAACTCAAAGATCAAATGCTTTTAGTTATCATAACCTAAGCATGCATATTTGCTTTTGCAAATTTACCTCAATGGGGTTCATCCACAACAAGATACATCCACAAATTTCATACATGGCAGCCTTGCATCTTACCAACCTTCATGGCATCCAAATATTTGTTATTTCAGCTCCTATATGGCTGAACATGACCAACCTTCAAAGCATAAATATCATGCAAACAAATACACAAGCATGTATGCAAATAACCAATCCTTTGATCATATATTCAGCTCACTTTATGCCATATAGCTACATAGACCTGCAAAATTTCAGTTTGTATAGGCTTTATAAAGTAGCCTATTACTCATCCATGCATCATCAAACATGTGCATATATTCTCCTTAACCACATGTGCATACATTCTTGCATGATAGACATCAATCATGAACTCAAACTTCAACTTATATTCAGCCTACACATGGCTGTCCAAAATTGTCATACAACTTGAGCATATCTCTCACAAGCATGCATACATAAGCATATAATTTCTTAAGCATATAATGCTATCATCAAGCATACATAGAAGCTTACACCTTCATCCATGTAAATAATCAAAGCTTGCACTTAATCCAATTGAGTGCAACATCTCAAACATCCATACAATGTTCATATGCAACTATATGTAGTTGCCCATCAAAGATTCTTTACTTGAATCTTCTTCTTCTTGTATAGGCTGCTCATAAATCTTCAACCAAGTGATTAGTATCAATTATAAAATGCCTCAATGATGAGGAATATGTAGTAGAGAGTAGAACAAGAGAGTTTCTTACTAATTCAAATAACATAAAGCAACAACATTGTCTTATATATGAAAGCTTCATCTCCAACACACATGAGTGTTGCATACTCCATGAGCTCATAGCTCCAAGCTTTTCTTTGCCATATTTGCATCTTCTTCAAGATCTCTTTTCACATCCATGGGCTCCACTCCCAATGCTCTACAACCAAAGCTCTGATACCAAAATGTGGAGATATTTGACTCCAATACACGTAGTGAAAGTTAGAGAACCTCTTTTAGAATCTACCCTATAAGACACATGCTTAATAAAACTTGACTCCATCACACGTCAGAGATTCAAGATCTGAAAATTGGTCTACACATAGTACACTCTTTTAGCTTTCTAACAAGCTATAGAACACTCCATTTGGAGTTCATTTGACTAGGTAATGGACTCCACAAAGTTAGACCACCTATATCTCAGGTTATGCAAAAACATGAGGTTCACAAGCATTGTTTCCAATCACTATTGGAGAATGATCTAGCAAACAGATATGAGATTCAGAGAGTATCAGAGATAAGCTTTCCAACAAGATATGATATGCATTAATTGGATAAGTACATAGAGAGATATGACCTTCACAAGGTGGCTGTGTATAGAAAAGGTATGCGGCTGGAATACCTTTGTGCCTTCTAGCATAGAAATGAGGTACCTTCTGATATCCATTTGTTAGCAGATGACTAGCATATGCCTCTACACATCTCCTTGTCATCTCCACAAAGATTCACGTTCAAATGACCTCTATATATAGAGGTTTGGCCATGGGACTTTTCACCTACCCTCTCATCTTCTCTCACCTCTTGATCTTTCCTTTCTTGTCCTTTGTCCTTCCATTTGCTTGGGTGACTTTTGGTGCTCCAAATCACTCCATATGGATAAGGCCATGACTTTTTTGTGTATTTCATATATCTAAACATATTTTGGCTTATATTTAAACCATAAATACATTTGCCCTTTTTAATTCAACACTCTACTCTACGGTTAAGAGTGTAAGCTTTACATTTTCAAGGGCTAGCTTCTATCTATATATATATATATATATATATATATATATATATATATATATATATATATATATATATATATATATATATATATATATATATATATATATATATATATAAGTGTGTCTGTGTATGTATGTATGTATGTATGTATATATGTATGTATACATTCAGACATGCATGCATGTATGTATGTATGTATGTATGTATGCATGCATGCATGCATGTATGCATGCATGCATGCATGCATGCATGTATGTATGTATGTATGTATATATGTATGTATGTATGTATGTATGTATGTATGTATGTATATATATGTGTGTGTGTGTGTGTAATTACATATGTACAAATGTATGAACGTACATATGTACCTACATATGTATGTATGTATGTAGTATGTTGTGACGAGGAAGGAGATAAGGAAGAGAGCTCACACACACACTCTCAATCTCAAGGAGAAGGACACACACAGATTGAGGCAAGGAAGAATGATCTTCTTCTTCTTCTATTACATAAAAAGGAATGTACAAGAATGACCTAAAAAACAAGAATACAACAAGTGCAATATATAAAGATCAGTACATAAGGAAAAACCTAATGTCCGTGAATGAGCGAGCCGGCAAGGAACACCATTACTCTAAGTAGATAAATCTAATAAGGCTCAACAAAAAATTGGTACGTGTCATCCTAGATCATAACATCTTGAGCTTGATATCTCAACACTCCCCCTCAAGCTCAACGACATATCCTATAATCCAAGCATCTCCCAAAACTTCTTCAACTTCTCAGGTCCAAGTGCTTTGGTGAAAATATCAGCAACCTACTCATTTGTTCTCACATAAACAAGATCAATATCACCTGCTATTACCTTCTCTCTGATGAAGTGATAATGTACCTCGATATGCTTTGTTCGAGCATGGAAAACATGATTTCGTGCTAATTGTATGCTGCTATGATTATCACAATAAATAGTGATAGGTCTCCCACTTCAACACCTAAATCTGCAAGTAGCATTTCTAGCCATGATGCCTCACATGTTGCCATTGTAGCACCTCTATACTCAGCCTTTGTATTCACCTTTATAGACAAGAATGGATGCACCTCATCATTCCGAAGGTTTAAGGCTATGATAGTGGTAGCTGTAGTGGTGAGGACGGTGTTGAGGGTGAAGTCATAAGAAGGGCCCGGAATAAACGTCTTAAATCAACTACCTTTCAAGGTCCCCATGCAGATGTAGAGACCAGAGTTTTGTTATACCAACCAAGGAAAAGGGTGGCCTGCTGCTTCAAATAGGTAAAGCCTAGGTTGAGAGGATTGTTCACAAGCTACGAAGCCTTGCTTTCAGCTGCACTACTATATGGGTAGGGAGAGAAACCCACTTTTTGTAAAAGGATACGCCACTGAGGGAGAGCACCACCGTCTGTAGAGCTTGTGTTTGTGATTCTAGCTCTAACAAGCTCAGCTATCTTCGGCCCCAACACAAGGCCCTCAATATTGCTCATGACCTCAGCAGAGAGCTTCGTGGAAGCATCAAACCACTCTAGAATGCAAGAATAGAATTGTAGAGCTTCAAATAAACCAAAGGGCCCATCAAACTCACATTCACTATCCATCACTCCTATCACCTTAGGGCAGAGCATCTTCACTAGCTGTAGGAAAGACAAAACCTCCTCCATAGAAGGGAAGTCTGAAATTGGCCACCACCGACTTCACGAACTCCAACCTCTCTAGGGGCACAACATTAACTTCCAGTTTGATTCCCATTTCTGTTGCAAAATGTAACAAGTTTTCTTGAGCTAGTTTGGTTTCCAACGTATCAGTTCCCATGGTGGTTAACTTTAGCTTAGGTGGTCCCCGGCATCGCTAGGATAGTTCATGCATGAATGATGCCCACTGCCCACCGAATCCAAGCTCAAAGTCAATCAAATGTACATAATCCTCACCTTCAATGGCGTCGAGGATCTCCTGGTTAGCAGTGAAGTGTGCAAACTGAGATATCGGAGAGACCTCGTAGAATTTCTTGTACGCACTGATCTTCTTGATAAGGTCAAGAGGAGAGTTCGCAAGAGAAGAATACTGTTGGAAGTGGGAAGGCGCAGAGGGTGACGATGCGGAGACCCACTTAGCGAGAGCATCTACACAGAAAGGGATGCCACGCTAAGAGGGAAGCTGCTGCCTCTTGAGAGGGACTTGCTGCTTGAGCCGAGCATTAGTAGAATCAGTACCTATGCCTGATCACTCTGTGCTTTGTGGAAATTGAGTGGAATCAACCGATTTTGCTCACTGACTATACAGATATGCGTGCCAATCATGGGCCATTGAGAGAGCTAGTCCAGTGAATCAAGTGCAGACCTGGCATTTTTGCATTTTACCATGCCAAAAAACCATACTAAATCGAGTGTTCTGCCATGCTAGAAGGTCATCCTGAATTTGATGACTCATCCATCTTATATGGCATATACATCATTTTATGCATTTTTGGCCCTCTCATTAACTCCAGAAATTTGAAATACATTAAACAAACTTTTATTTCACGCAATGAACATTGACTCCCCCTTCGGTCTCAATTTTAACTTGTTGTCAATCTCTTTTCTACCCTAGTCAATTATCTTTGGTTCCAGGCTCATTGAATCCATAACTTTTAACATCATTTCCCAACATTGTAATCCTCAGCATGAGATTTTATTACCTTTCAAAGGGGTTTTAACCCTCTCCTTCAAGGATATCATTTGGCACTAAGTGCCCCCCCCTTTTGTATCATCAAGCTATATAAGAACAACTTTGGGTGTGTGTATGATTGTGGGATTGGAGGCTAGTCTAAGCCCACCCACAAGTTCTCTTTGAGAATCAACTCTCCCCACTCCACGGTGTCTCTCTGTGCACAAGTGAAGGGCTATTCTAACCCCCCTCCCCCCCCCCCCCCCCCTCCCGAAGTGTCTCTTCTAATTTTTGGTGCAAGTGAAGGGCTATTCAAACCCCCCCCCCCCTCCACAAGGAGTTTTTCAGTCTGGTATCGAGTTGTTCATTTCAAGCTTTGCAATTATTTTCAAGCAGTGTCCTTGATAGTGTTTCTAAACACTTTATCCTCAAAGCTTTGTAATGACCAAAAGTGAAGGTAGCTCATCATCTTTGGCTAACTTCTTACCCTCATTCAACCCTATTTTTATGCCTAAGGATGAACGCCTCAATAGAAAAAATTACAATCTCTGGAAAGATGTCATGCACGCCTATCTCTATACGAATCTTCTTCATGAGGTAGTAGACGGCTCAGACCCCGAACCCAATAGGGATACCAACTTAGACAATTGGCATGTGTGGAATGTGAAGGACAAAAGAGCTTTAGGTCAGTTGTTACTTGCTTGCGACGAACTGACAAAATGACATATCACTACCTGCAAGACATCCAAGGATGTTTGGGATATATTAGCCGCTTTGTATGAAGACGAAACCCCTTCGAAGATATATACATAGAGGTTGAGTTTCATAATTTGACCATTAGGCCACACGACACAATTACCAAGGTCATAGCCCAATTTGAGGATTACTAGCGTAAATTAGCACTATGTGGTAGGCAGATCTCTAGTGAAGACATGGCCATTCGGCTTCTCAACAAGTTACCTAAGTCGTACGAGACATTTGTCACAACTTTGTATAATCGCGGTCAAGTCTTATCTTGGGAAGAGGTTCGTTGACTATTTCTACTTCACGACTCGCGAGCCAAATCGACTTCCTCCCAAGAGTCTGCCATGAAGGTCAAAGGCCCATTCACTAAGGGCAAAACCACAAGTCATCATGCTAGCAATGGAACTAAGCAAGGATCGCATAATTCATCGAAGAAGTTCACGTGTAGTTTTTGTGAAAAATCAGGACACTTAGATGGAGGTTGTGAGTTTATCAATTATGACTTTGATAACTTTCTCAACCAGAAGGGGATCAAAAGACAAGTCACTCAGCCTCATACTCCATCCCAGAATGGAGTAGCTGAAAGAAAGATACGCAATGTGATGGAAATGGCACGAACAATGCTTCATCACAAGGATCTACCCTACAAGTTCTAGGCAGAAGCCATGCATACTACCGTTCACATTCTTAATCGAGGATTTACAAGTGCATTTCACAACAAAACACCCTTCGAAGCATACTATGGAAGAAACCCAAATGTGAATTACTTTCAAGTCTTTGGTAGTGAAGCTTTTGTCCATGTACCAAAAGAAGATAGAAACAGGTTACAATCAAATTCCAAGAAACACATATTCATAGGGTACAGTGATCAATCAAAGGCATATCGCCTATATGATATGGAAAACCACTCCATCACCATTTCAAAGGATGTGATCTTCAATGAAGCTTCCTCATACTCAAGAAAAGATTCAAGTACAAGTCTTAGTCCACCTATCTACACTTCAGAGGGGGACTCAGTATTTCCAAACTCCAACTCAGAAGCAAGTACTTCAAGTCATCCAAGAAGATCTCAAAGACTTATCGACAAGGGACAGTGAGAATGAAGTCATTATGTCAATTACACCTTAATGCATCAGATTCAACAAATCCCAGAACTCTCTAATCACAAAGAAGCTCAAGGACAACCTGAGTGGGAAGAAGCTATGCAAGTTGAAATGAATGCAATCGAGAAGAACAAAACTTGGACTCGTGTACCTAAACCCACAAACCATCAAGTCATAGGAGTTGAGTGGCTTTATAAAGTTAAGTACAAGTCAGATGGCACATTAGACAAGTACAAAGCAAGGTTGGTAGCTAAGGGATACAAGCAATAACATGGCATTGACTATGAAGAAACCATGCTCCTACTGCAAGATTCATAACTATCAGAATCATCTTAGCACTAAATGCTCACTTTAAGTGGCCCATTTACCAGCTGGACATCAAAAGTGCATTCCTCAATGGAGATCTTCAAGAATAATTATATGTTGAACAACCTGAAGGCTTCAAGATCAAAGGCAAAGAAGATCAAGTCTACAAGCTTCACAAGGCACTTTATGGACTCAAGCAAGCTCCCAGGGCCTGGTATGAAAAGATTCACAAGTTCTTTCAAGACAAGGAATTTCACAGAAGCAATGTTGTTGCTAATCTCTCTATATCTATCAAAAGGAGTCTTTAGTAGCCATCATCATTCTCTATGTAGATGACGATCTTGATAGGTTCAGACGAAGAATGCATCTAGTTTATCATCACACAACTTCATCTTGAGTACTCTATGACAGATCTTGGCTTACTACACTACTTCTTGGGTATGGAAGTTTGGCAAACAAAGGAAGGTATAATCACAGAAGAAGTAATGCTTGGATCTACTTTCTAGATATAACATGGACCAGTGTCGCTCAGTTTCTACACCACTTGATCCAAACATCAAGCTTACACTGGAGGACTCATCATCACTTGTGGATGTGCATACCTATTGACAGCTTGTTGGCTCATTACTCTATCTTGCCAACACTAGACCAGATATTGCTTATGCCATTGGTATACTCAGTCAATTTGCACATCAGCCTCGTCAGACTCATTGGGATGCTGCTTAGAGACTACTTCACTACCTTACCCTCACCCGACATCATGGTCTTTGGTATAGAGGGGGCATCGAACTCGCCGGATATTCAGATTATGATTGGGTTGGTGATCCTAATTCTCGAGAGTCTACTTCTGGATATATATTCTTGCTTGGCTCAGGACCTATCTCTTGGGCAAGTAAGAAACAGCCTACAGTTGCACTATCATCTAGCGAGGCCGAGTACCGAGCATCCAACTTTGCAGCATGTGAGGCCATCTGGCTTCGACGTTTATTATCTAACATTGGTGTTTTGCAAGATACTCCGACATGTCTTTGCACGGACAGCCAGTCAGCCTTGGCCATCGCCAAGAATCCAGTGTTCCACGCTCGGACAAAGCACATCGAGATCTAGTACCACTTCATCCGCAAGAAGCTCATTGTTGGCAGCAGTCAAAGCACCCAAGGACTCACAAGACAAGGAAGCCAAAGAAGGGAGCCCGAGCGGAGAGAAGACACAAGCAGACAAAGTAGTCAACAAAGATCTGGCAAGTAGGCCACTCAAATTTTTCCAAAACAACATCTTCATAACAGTTATTCTCATCACTAAAAATCATTGTAAATACCATTTCACCTTTTTGTAACTCCATTTTGTGCAAGCGGAGGATTCCTCAAGCTTGAGGAGTATTAGAAGTATCATCGTACCAATTTTCATGACTTTTAGACTCCGTTTGAGCCCTCAAATAGGCCATAGAACCTAATTTTTAGCTAGGCCGGACACTACGTCTAGACAGGGCCAAAAGCTAGTCAAAAACTATAAATAGAGCTAGAGAGCTCATTTTTTAGGCTAGCTTGTAATAGATTTGAACTTGTATGGGCACATTTGAAGTAATCTAAAAGAATTCCATTGTCTCTCTCTTTGTTCTTGCCGTGTGTGCACGTGTGTGTGTATGTGTGTGCATGTTAGTGTGCTTCTCATTCACGCACTTGTGCCATCACTTGTTCGAGGTCTTCATACCATCCTCACGTCTTCCCGGATTGACATTAAAGGAGGTGCTACTCATCACTGAGCTACACCAAATTTTTGGCACCGTTGCCAGGGATCGAGCTTTGAGGACGAGCATGTGATGGTAAGACATAGAGTTGAGGCGTTGGAGTCATAGGTATTTTCTTCACTTTTATCTATTTTCTTTTGTTTTCTCTTCACCATCATCATCCTCACCATCCCCCACCTCCATCTCCATCACCATCTAATCCACCATCTTTCAACCCACCTCAAACCATCCCACCACCCCCTAGAGTAGGATTAGTGTTAGCTGACCCCACTCCTGAAGACATAGACATGATGCTTAAGGCATATCAGGCCAGAATCCAAGAAGGGCCAAATGTGACGGATCATGACAAGTGCTACCCTAGAGCTGACCTATAGATAGAAAGAACCAAGCTTTGCGCGAAAATGGTCGCATTGGCTCAGACCATGTTTGAAGCTAGTCGCCTCTTCAACTACTTTGGCTCAGCTAAGGCACAATTGCACTTGGATGGACTATTAGAGAAGTTAGAGAGCATAATTGCAAGATCTCCCAAGGAAGAAAAGAACCAAGGAAGACATGAGGCAAGTAAAAGAATAAGCATTGCCCCACAGGAAGCTTATGTGCCCAATTCCACTGAACCAAACACCTCTTCTTCTATGAATAGGTACACACGAGAATTCCTACCAGAGATTCAAGAGGAGAAATGGGCAAAAGAGAGTGAAGTCCCTCCTCCCATTGAACTTGTGGATGACGCGCATGATCAATTCCCACAAGATATTCCCTCCATTTATGAGGAATAGGAGAGCACCCAATCTCAAGAGAGATTAGACTTTGAGTCTAATTCTTTACATGAATTACCCCACTTCACGGGTCCATGGGAAGCAAACTCCACATGTATGAGAGCACCCACAGTCATGGTAAGAAACGAAGACTCAGTCATACCTAGGAACACAGAGGTAGTAAAGAATATTAAAGTGCAGTGCAATCTCACTTTACAAGAGTTACTCAAGGTTAAGCCGGAACTGTGGAAACATGTAGCCAATCAAGTGCCAAAAGTAGTGAAACCTCATTCCCAGGTAGGATCCCATAGAACAGTGCCAGAAATACCCTTGGATAAGATAGGAGACATGAGTGAAGGAGAAGAAGGAAACACCTATCTTCCCATTACCCATCAAGGGTACACAACCAAGGCAATTCTAGACTCACGTGCAGGAGTTGCTATTGCTACCACGTCCTTATGGAAGCGTTGGGGCAAGCCAGCACTTAGGCCAACGAGAATGAAATTGCAGATGGCTGATTGTCATATAGAAAGACCCTTAGGGTTGGTAGAAGGAATAACTCTCACTACATGTGGTAGAGTTCGAGCATACATTTGCTATCTGTGACTTTAGCAAGAACCAGACCTATGAGATGATTTTGGGAAGACCATTTATGTGATAGTTGCAAGTGGTACAGGATTGAGGAACCAATTCCTTGTACCTACAAAACTTAGGTGTCACGACCAACGTTAATCTCAAAGATTACTCTCATAGAGATGTCCCTCCTATCCAATGGAATCCCATCCATAGAGCTAAAGATGATACCGAGTAAGTGCATTCCATAGGATCAGGATCCTCATGGATGCATGAAGACACCCATTTATGGATGTGTAAAGTAGCAGTAGAAGAAGAGAAGAGAGAAAAAGCCAGAGAGGTAGGTGCGAAAGAAACCCATAGATCAATTCAAGACCCAGCCTATGCACCTGTAGTATTTCCTGACGAAGAATTTGAGACTCATGGTTGGGCTGAAATTTTAGCAACAATGGATGTAGCCATCAATAAAGAACAATGGACACCCCCACTGTGATGAGGATGGCTATGATATTTCAGTTTTCTCCATAGAGCCAATCATGGGAAATTCGGTTCTGGAAGAATGTGAGCCTAGCCCTGATGCATTTGAGGATGCAAGTGACTCTGATCTAGAGTCAATCATTAGCTCACCCTCAGAGACATGGAGAGCTCACAAATGACGTAAGGTTAACCACACAAGTGACCCTTAAGGATGAAGGAATGAAATGAAAGAAGAGAGAAGTCGCACGCGAGGAGGAAGAATCTTTGATTGAGGTCCCTGAAAATTTTAAGAAGTATGAAATAGACGATAGGAGAGTCATGGTGAGAATCCCTAAACGTGAGGCTCAATCAGGAGAGGCCTATGATAACAAAGAAACCACCAAGAAAATAGTGGTAGCCATGGAAGAAGGAGAAGAAAGATGCACGTACATAGGGCATGACCTTACGGAAGAAGAGGAGTATGAGTTGATAGCCTTGCTATGAGAATACAGAGATGTATTCGCTTGGAGTTACAAGGATTTAAAAGGTGTAGACCCGGACATATACTCACACACAATTCCCATGACCTCATATGCCAAACCATCCAAGCTGAAGCCATACACATATAACGATAATTATGCTGCTAAGATCAAAGAAGAGATAGATCACTTTGTCGAAGCTGGATTCATGTATGAAATTGAGCACACTGAGTGGGTATCCCCCATCGTAGTTGTGCCCAAGAAGAATGGAAAGCTACATGTATGCATCAACTTGAAGAAGGTCAATGCAGCCACAATCCGAGATAACTATCCGCTTCCTATCACTGAGCATCTAGTGGAAAGACTAGCAGGCTAGGAAGTATACAGTTTCCTTGATGGATTTTTTGGCTACAATCAGGTAGCCATTGCCCCAGAAGATCAGCATAAGATGGCTTTTGCCACAGAGTGGGGCATATTTGCTTTTCAAGTAATGCCATTTGGGCTTACCAATGCTCCCGCAACCTTTCGGAGATTGATTTGCCATGTATTTAAAGAATTCCTGAGGAAGAATTTAGAGGTCTATGTTGATGATCTTTGTGCACATTCCAACATTAGACAAACACATAAATGGCTACAATCAGGTAGCCATTGCCCCAAAAGATCAGCATAAGATGGCTTTTGCCACAGAGTGGGGCATATTTGCTTTTCAAGTAATGCCATTTGGGCTTACCAATGCTCCCGCAACCTTTCGGAGATTGATGTGCCATGTATTGAAAGAATTCTTGAGGAAGAATTTAGAGGTCTATGTTGATGATCTTTGTGCACATTCCAACATTAGACAAATACATATACCTAAGCTCAGGAAAATCTTTGACAAATGTAGAGAATATCAAGTCTGCTTGAACCCAAAAAAGTGTGTTTTCATGGTCAGGTAGGGCAAGATTCTAAGACACATAGTGTCAAAGAATGGCATATCTACAGACAAGGAAAATGTTAGAGCTATTGCAGAGCTACCTAGGCCAAAGAATGTCAAGGAAGTACAAGCTTTCATGGGGCATTGCAGTTATTACCGACGGTTTATACACATGTATGCCATCATAGCAAAGCCTCTGTACGGACTTTTAACCAATTTCGAGTGGACTGAAGAGTGTGAAAACTCCTTCAATGAGCTTAAACGAGGATTATGTTCAGCACCAATCTTGACCATACCAGATTGGAATAAGCCCTTTCATGTTCATGTGGATGCATCCAACTACGCAATTCGATGTGTACTTGCACAACCTACACGTGAAGGATCTTCCAATTGCCTATGCTAGTAGACAGTTGAATGCAGCTGAACGAAATTATACCACCACTGAACGAGAAGGATTAGGCATGGTATATGCAGTTAAAAAGTTTAGACACTATTTGCTTGCAAATAAGTTTAAATGTATTTGGTAAACAAGCCATGCAATACACGTAGATTAGTAAGATGGTTTCTCTTACTAGTGGAATACGACTTTGAGGTTGTGGTGAGGAAAGGGAAGACTCACTTGAGAGCAAACCATCTCTCTAGGCTCACATCGGGAGAGGCCCCACAAGGAGTATCAGATGACCTTCCTGATGCTTACTTGTTTAATCTCGAAGTTGTACCTTAGTGGGCTAAGACATTAGTGCTAGTATTGACATACGGGCCTAAACACCCAGTAATAAACACACAGGATAAGGAGATAGTAAAAGCTCAAAAGTACTAGATAACGGCAGGAAGCATGTACAAACATAGAGATCAAGGGATATTAGCCTGTTGTGTGGAAGAGGATGAGTATGCAAAATGGTTGCAATTAGCACATGTAGGTGCATTAGAGCAACATTACTCAAGGCAACAAACCATACAGACACTAAGGAGACTAGGAGTGCATTGGCCAACTATGGAAGCAGATGTTCATAGGTGGTGCAAGGAATGCCCAGTCTATCGTATTAAACCATCTGTGGAGCACGCAACCTTGTACAAAGTGTCTCTAGTCCCAGATTGGAGTGAACTATTAGTAGCCTTTCTGAGGACGAAAACATTCCCTCAAGACATGACTTTGGCTAGGAAAAGAAGTTTAGAACTAGAAGCCCTAGACTACTCACTCATTGGAGATAGCTTATACCAGCGTGGTAAGGATGGTTACCTAAGATTGTGTGTTCATGAGAGTGAATACCTTAAGATCCTGGAAGCTGCTCATCAAGGTGTAGCAGGAGGACACTTTGGACCGGATCGGGTGATCAAGGCAATTCTATTTGCAGGATTATGGTGTCCAATCCTTCACATGGATGCACATACCTATGTGAAACGTTGTGATGTTTGTCAGTGAACTCAGTATCCCATACGCAAAGATGAGATGCCTCTGAAACCTATGATGGGTGGACGTGCATTCTCCAAGTGGGGAATACACTTTGTAGGTCCTATTAATCCCCGAGCTAAGGGTTCACATGCTGAATAAATCATTGTGGCCACAGACTATTTAACCAAGTGGGTAGAGGTAAAGGCTACGATGAAGAATGATGCCTAGACGACAGCCAAGTTCTTATTTGAGAATGTGTTCACAAGGTACAGGCTACCTATCGAGCTAGTAAGTGATAGAGGGACTCACTTCTTGAATGAAGTTATTGAAAATCTGCTCCAAGAATTCTTGGTTATACACAAGAAGTCTGCCCCCTATCATCCAGAAGCTAATGGGAAAGCCGAAAGCACAAATAAGATTCTATGCAATGTGCTGACTAAATTGGTGAATAATAAACGCTCTGATTGAGATAAACAGCTACACCATGCTGTTTGGGCATACCGAGTTGCCTATAAAATGGTACTCCAAGCCACACCTTTTCAGATGGTATTCGGTCAAAATGTAGTGCTACCATCGGACTTCTTGATACCTACACTGAAAGTAGCACAAGAGCATGATTGGACAGGCCATGAGCTCTCCTCTAGAATCTTTGATCTTGAACGATTGAGTGAAACACGATTGAGAGCGACAACAGGAATATACGCAGCCAAGAAGAGGCAAAAAGCATATTTCGACGCACATGTGAAGGATAAGGGCTTAAAAGCAGGAGACCTAGTTTTGGTCTACACCTTGAAGCAACATGCACAAAAATTAGAGAAGAGAGGCTATGGACCTATGATCATAAATAGGATATCCACAAGTGGAGCAGTCCAATTAGCTACACTCGAAGGTGATGTTCTCCCTACTACATAAGTGGATGCAGAGTCAAACTATATCAAGAACCCCTCACTGAGGAGATGTTAAATCGACTCAATACTGCAAAGAAACGTAAAGAAGAGGAAAAGCAAATTCGAGAAGAAGCAGAGGCAGAAGCATTGGGGCGAATCCGAAAGATGAAGTTAAGAAGAGTGGGTAGAGATAAGCCTAGGACGGATGCCTATGCAGCTCAAGGATATCATATGGCCATGTGTGAAGTTTTAGGTAGTAGCTCTCATAGAATAATTGACCGACGTCCTTTTGTGACCTTAGGGATAGGACAAGGACCGAGTGCAAGGACTGTAAGAGCCTTGATTGACTTAGGTGCAGCCACTAGTGCTGTTAAACTTTCTTATTGTCGAGAACTGAACTTAAAATGTCAATACTGTGGAAGCATATCTCATAGGGTTGGGAGGCGTGGAAACCCCTTGCATGGGCGAGGTGGAACTTCCCCTCTACATTCAAGACGTTTTACTGACAGTTAACGTACTAGTGTGTCAAGATGAGGATCTCACTAAGCCTCTTGTCTTGGGTCAAGAATGGATCTATGATCATGCAGTCAATCTAAACCTAAGAAGTGGACTTCTTCAGGTATGGGTGAATTAGAGTCGAATTACAGTTGAGTTAGACAATGGAGCACTCAAGGAACTAGGGAAGGCACACACTCCTGGTCCTTCCAAGAGTACACATGAAGATGACCATGCTATTCTTGTCCAAAACTATGTGATGCAGAGGGATGATTATCGCAACACAGAAGTCAAGGATGCAATGGAACTCCCTTCTTTTCCAAAATCCATCGGGCCAGAGACAGATAAAAGGCACAAGAAGCAGACGACTTATGCTCGAAGCCAAAAGAAAATACGAAGCACGGTGTCTCAACCATCAAAACAAGTGTGGGTCCGAAAAGGAGAGCATCCTATTGCCGTCAAGCCACAACAACTAGCTCAACTTCCTATTAGTGATCAACGACATGATACTAATAAGAAGCCTTCCAAAAATTCTTCTGTGAAAGTGAAATCTATCTGGGTACCCAAGAAGTCGATGAAGGCTGGCGCACAATCAAGACAAATTTGGGTGCCTAAGGCTTGCTTGCGGGCTCAACTAGTCACACACAGATCGCACCATGTACAACAGGGTTCACTCACTCGAAGAGCCGATGCCCACTCTTATTCAATACACACAAACACATATTTACCCATGAGCACGAGCGGAATCACTTGTAAATGGGCCCCTATAAAGCCTCATTTCCAAGCAGACATCCTCCTATTCAAGAAATAGATGACTTGCAGGAACAATTTCCCCAAGATATCCCCTCTATTTATGATGATGTAGAGGAAGAACAACTGAGTGAACACACAGGTTTTGAATCCAATTCTTTGCAAGAATTACCTCAGTTCACAGGACCTTGGGAAGCAAAGTCTATTAGTATGAGAGCACCCACGATAACAGTGAGGAATGAAGAATCAGTGATCCCAAGAAACACGGAAGTGATCAAGAATACCAAAGTTCAATGTAATCTCACCCTAGAGGAGTTGTTGAAGGTAAAATGAGAACTATGGAAACATGTAGCAAATCAATTCCCTGAGCTTGCTACTACACCCTCACAAATAGGATCACACAAGAAGGTACCAGAGATACCCATAGAAAGGATCGGAGATGTAAGCAAAGGAGAGGAAAGTAACACTTGTGTTCAATAACCCATCAGGGCTACACCACGAAAGCCATCTTAGATTCAGGTGCCAGAGTAGCCATCGCTACCACCGCTTTATGGAAATGTTGGGGTAAGCCAGCATTGAGACCCACCAGGATGAAGCTACAAATGGCTAACGGACATATAGAAAAACCATTAGGCTTACTAGAAGGCATATCTCTCACCACTTGTGGTGTGGAATTTAAGCATACTTTCGCCATTTGTGATTTTGCAAAAAATCATGCTTACAAGATGATTTTAGGACAACCATTCATGCGCGAGTTGCAAATGGTACAAGATTGGGAAACTAATTCTTTATACTTGCAACATTCAGGAGTGACTACTAAAGTCAATCTTAAAGACTATTCACATAGAGACGTACCCCCACTACAATGGAATACCATCCATAAGACGCAAGAAGAGACAGAAGCAGGATTCATTTACGAAATTGAGCATACCGAATGGGTATCCCCCATTGTGGTTGTGCCCAAGAAGAATGGAAAATTGCATGTGTGTATTAACCTTAAAAAAGTTAATGCCGCCATGATTAGGGACAGTTATCCTCTTCCTATTACGGAACATTTATTGGAAAGAGTTGCGGGCAAGGAACTTTACAGCTTTCTTGACGGTTTCTCAGGCTATAATCAAGTATCCATTGCTCCAGAAGATCAACACGAGACGGCTTTTGCCACAGAATGGGGCATTTTTGCATTTCGAGTGATGCCTTTTGGCTTAACAAATGCACCCGCCACTTTCCAGCGACTCATGTGTCATGTTTTAAAGGAATTCTTACGCAAGAATTTGGAAGTTTATGTTGATGACTTATGTGCTCTTTCGAATATCAGACAGACTCATATCCCAGAATTAAGACAAGTCTTTGACAAATGTCGAGAATATTAGGTTTGTTTGAACCCAGAAAAATGTGTTTTCATGGTCAGACAAGGCACAATTCTAGGACACATTGTGTCAAAGAATGGAATTTCTACGGACGAAGAAAAAGTGGAGGTAATTGCAAATCTACCTAGACCAAATAACGTAAAAGAGGTACAAGCATTTATGGGACATTGTGGTTATCATAGATGATTCATGCACATTTATGCAATCATAGCTAAGCCTCTTTACTCTCTTTTGACCAAGTTTGAATGGACAGATGAGTGTGAGAATTCATTCAATGAACTCAAAGGACGTTTGTGCTCAGCACCTATATTAACAACCCCGGATTGGAGTAAACCATTCCATGTACATGTGGATGCATCCAATTATGCCATAGGATGTGTGTTAGCACAACCCACAAATGAAGGTAATATAGACCTCCCCATAGCTTACGCGAGCAGACAGTTGAATGCAGCAGAAAGAAATTACACCACTACGGAAGGAGAAGGATTAGGAATGATCTATGCAATGAAGAAATTCAGACATTATTTAGTGGCAAATAAGTTCAAATTCTTTACCGATCACCAAGCTTTACTGTACTTAGTCAATAAGCCATGTAATACAGGATGATTAATACATTGGTTGGAGTATGACTTTGAAGTAGTAGTTAGGAAAGGGAAGACACACCTTAGAGTTGACCACCTTTCAAGATTAACCATAGGAGAAGCTCCGCAAGGGATAGCAGATGAATTACCGGATGCATATTTTTTTAACGTTGAGATAGCACCAGAATGGGCTAAGCCGATAGTCCCTATTATCACATATGGACCTAAGAATCCTAGGATAAAGATCAAAGAAGGAGAGATTACCAAGTCTCAAAGATATCAAATAATAGCAGGCAGTATATATAAACAAGACAATCAAAAGATTCTTGCTTGTTGTGTAGATGAATCAGAACATGCGAATTGGTTGCAATTAGCACATGTAGGTGCATTAAAGCAACATCATTCAAAACATCGTACTTTGCAGACTCTGCATAGACTAGGAGTGTATTGGCCTATGATGGAAGCGGATGTCTACAAGTTGTGTAAAGAATGCCTTGTTTGTTGTGAAAGACCACCAGTAGAACATGCTACATTATATCACGTGTCTCTCACACCAGAATGGAGTGAACCCTTAGTGACATACTTGAGGACGAAAACATTCCCTCAAGGAATGACTTTAGCACGACAACGAAGTCTAGAGCAGGAAGCTCAAGACTATTCACTTATTGGTGACAATCTATACAAACGAGGACGAGATGGATATTTAAGACAATGTGTTCATGAAAGCGATTATTTGAGCGTACTAGAGACTGCACACCAAGGTGTTTCAGGAGGTCATTTTGGCCCCGATAGGATAATCAAAGCCATCCTCTTTGCAGGATTATGGTGGCCCACTCTTCACATGGATGCACATACCTATGTAAAGAGATGTGATGTGTACCAAAGAACTCAGTTTCCTACTCGCAGAGATGAAATGCCATTGAAACCCATGATGGGAGGACGTGCATTTTCTAAGTGGGGTATAGACTTTGTAGGACCCATTAACCCCCCTACGAAATGTACACATGCTGAATACATTATTGTTGCCACAGATTATCTTACCAAATGGGTAGAGGCAAAAGCCACGAAAAAGAATGATGCACGCACGACTGCAAAATTCTTATTTGAAAACGTCTTTACAAGATATGGATTGCCTATAGAGTTAGTGAGCGATCGAGGAACTCACTTTCTAAACCAGGTCATTGAATATTTGTTACAAGATTTTATGGTGATTCACAAGAAATCCGCACCATATCATCCTCAGGCTAATGGTCAGGTTGAAAGCACTAACAAGATCCTTTGTAACGTACTGACGAAACTTATGAACAAAAAACGTTTAGATTGGGACAAACACTTACACCATGCTATTTGGGCATATCAAGTGGCCTACAAGACCGTACTCAATGCGACTCCCTTTCAGATGGTTTTTGGTCAGAATGTTGTGCTTCCTTTGGACTTCTTGATATCGACCATTAAGGTTGCACTAGAACATCAGTGGACCGGCCATGAATTATCAGCAAGAATAATGGACTTGGAGCGATTAGGAGAAACCGGGCTGAAAGCAGCAGTAGGAATATACACAGCAAAGAAGCAAGAGAAAGACTATTTCGATGCGCATGTGAAAGATAAAGGCTTAAAAGAAGGAGATTTAGTCCTAGTATATACACTAGGAGGTATGGAAACCCCTTGCATGGGTGAGGTGGACCTTCCTATCCTTATACATGATGTGACCTTGACAGTGAAGCTACTAGTGTGCCATGATGAGGACCTGATAGAACCCCTAATCCTTGGCCAAGATTGGCTATACGATCACTTAGTGGACCTAAATCTTAGACAAGGCTCCTTACAGATTGGAACCTTAGATTAGAAGCGAGTGATACCGCTTGACTTCCCTAACGGCAATCCGCCTGAGGTATGTAACCCTAGACCATATGAACAACATGCAAAGGAGGACCGGAAGATCTTTGGTCAGATGAGTCACGTTACATCTACACCAACCCACGTGAGCTTGGCGATGGACAATTGTCAATCAGAAGGACATCAAGAGATTTTCCCTTGGGCTTCTTGCAAACTAGAAGGGGCAATCACCCAACCGCTTGGTCAAATGGACACAATCAGTGGTCAGGCGGGTGACAGCAACGGGCAAATGGGGACCATTGCAGGTGAGGTGGACTGCATCAGTAGCCACAGGGGCAAAATACCCTGCAGTGCCCATCCTTCCACACTTGCTGCGGACTGGCCTAGGTTAATAGTACAAAACGGAGCACTTCCTAATGGGCAGGTTTCGCAAGTGTTGGACCTCCCTTCTTTTCCAAAGCAGAGTGTCCATCTGACCTCTCAACCTCAACCACAAAGGAGTCAACCACGACAAAGGAACCCGGACCGACAACAATATCAGACGACACAAGGAAGAAAGTTGCAGTGTCAGTATCATAAAGCAAGAGGCACAAGAAAAATATTGGTGCCAAAAGGACAAAGAGCACCGACTGATTTCAACAATGCAGACAACGCTAAGAAGAAGTCAAGGAAGAAGCAAAATCAGTATCCAACATCTCCTCGACCTTCTTCTACGAGTACGAACATTCGACAAATTTGGATCGCCAAGAAGTATCTTATGAATCGACCCACACCCATGCAGATTTGGGTACCCAAGTAGTGTATTATAGCTCAACCCTCAAGCCATGTAATATATACCCCTCAGAAATCTCTTCACCCCTCAATACCACCAAATCTGATATCATCTTTTGTCCCGCAGTAGAAACCTATCACCCGCTCACAAACTCTTAGGAAGTGGATACCGAAACGTATCCAGTTGTCTCCTCAAAACCCATTGTCTAACATAACTCCCACCCCGACTAATCTACTACCTTGAAATAATTCACCCACACCTGAACCTTGTACAAATCCAAACACTATAACCCACATCACTTGTAATAACAATCTAATCAAGCAATGTATGCATCACCTGAAGCATGTAGGTGTCTAGAGACCTACATTAGTTTTGCAACATCATTCCATAAACCACATCACAACATGGCTACACGGGTTACACATCGGTTATGGAAAGGGATTGCGGTCTCACTTTAATGGGATCATGATCAATATCCATATTAATGTGTTAATCTTTTGTAGCAGATCTTCTACACACTCGCATCAATCATCATGCAGGCAGAAGGACCATCTGGAGCTGGCAGTAGTGTGCCCATGGCAAAATATTGGCGAACTACTGGCAGAACCCCATCCTACGGCTGAACCACCAGAATTCCAAGGATTTCCAGGACCTATGCCGATTGACGACCCTCGTAGGGGTTATACTGAAAAGATTCATTGCAATTCTCATTGGTTTCAAGGTCTAGCAGGACCGTTAGCGGATGCAGATTTCATTTTTGAGGCCAATTTGGCGTTTGATCACCGCACCTAGGGCAAGTACCAATTCTTCTCAAGAGAATTCAAAGGACTATAGAACAGAGAAGACTTAACGCATGTTTGGGCAAGAGCTGGTTTCACATAATATTTCAGTGATCCGTTTCCTAAACCCAACTTCTATAGATGCTATTACTTAATCACCACTTTGACAGCTTCGGAGAACAAAGATTTGCCATGCAGATTTCATTTTTGAGGCCAATTTGGCGTTTGATCACCGCACCTAGGGCAAGTACCAATTCTTCTCAAGAGAATTCAAAGGACTATAGAACGAAGAAGACTTAACGCATGTTTGGGCAAGAGCTGGTTTCACATAATATTTCAGTGATCCATTGCCTAAACCCAACTTCTATAGATGCTATTACTTAATCACCACTTTGACAGCTTCGGAGAACAAAGATTTGCCAGGAACATTCATTTTGCCATCTTTGGTGAATGATCTGCCATATAAGAAGTTTTATCTATCTAAAGATTTGATTAGAGCTGCTATTAAGATCCATGGAACGCATACATTGACAGAACAAGAACGGCTAATTCCAGAGCCTATGAAACGTGGAGATGTTACTAAGTGGGAAGATATTTCAGCAATCACACCTGAGCTCTCTAAACCATTGAGGATATGCATGCAACATTTCGCTTTCCCCGCTCAGGATAGATTCACCATGCCCCACAAACGCATCTGGTTTGGTTTATATTTAGCATGTAGTGGACCACAAACAGTTGATCTAGCAAGTTGGATAATTGATCATTTGTACTTAGCACAACATAGATGGGAAAGAAAGAAGGTAATCAATGGATGTTGCGCTCTCACCCGCATTGTATATATGTGTTTGGCATACGATTTACCAATTGAGCATGCAATGACAAGCGAGGAGTTGAAAGCATACAAGGGGACAGCAAAGAAAGCTAGGAAGGCTAGCAAAGGACGAGCAGGAAAGTGCATGAGAGGAACCATTCCATGCCTACAGGTCCCAAAATCACCGTCACTCCAACCCTCTCCAGAACAGTCTCTGACGAAAGCCCCTGTAACTGTACAACCCATTCGTATACGATTATCACGACCTATCATTACAAAAGGCACTACCACTGCAGTTACGTGACAGGCAACATCAATCCAGGAACCTACCACCACTGCAGCAGAAGTTCCCACCACTATTGGTGCGGAAGCTTTTTCTTTTCCGATACCCAACTTGGAAGCCAAACCGATAGACACAACATTCGATTTCAAGATGCAAGATGTGTTTTCAAGTGAGTTTCAATTTTCAGAAGGACAAATCTTTTCTCAAGAATATGAACGTCCAAGCTACCTGACCACTCCCCCGGATCAACCACAAGGACAAGTAGTGTCTAGTTCCGAGGAGGAAAGGACAGAAACCAATGAAGATGACGAAGACGATGAAGCTAGCCAGGGCACTCATGAATCCCAAGAGCATGTACAGACAGATGAACAAGGACAGCAAACCGACACCCAAGGTGATACCAGTACGCATGAAGATGAAACCTTTGAAGCAGCAACTTATACGTTGGCCATCAAAAAGTTGTATCGTACGATGGAAAAAGTTTGGGCACATAAGAAGTTAACTGAGGAAGAGAGCCAAGCACTCATAGAGCAAGAAATTGTCTTAGGCGGTTTCGAAGAAGTATACATCAGAGGCTTCAGGGAACTTGTCAAATCAGTGGGATCCACCGAAGCCTTAAGATATTTGCAGAGGAAACCGTTACCGCAGTATGACCCTCGTAGAGTCCGCTTACTAACCAAACCTGGTGAATACATTTGTGTATCGACAGGAGCACAATCTTCATAACAGGCCAGGGAAGCACGTCTCGTCCCTGAAGGATCATTGGTAGAAGAAGCTATCCTCGTCGATTCCCCGCCCCACGGTACTACTGTACATACCATCATTGTGACCAAAGTACCCCCCACCCCAACCGCTCCTCTTTCACCTCCCGTATCTCCAATCTCCCCTGTACATCCGATTTCTCCCAGACCATACACATCTCTGGATAGCACTATAGTAGAAGCCTTTGTTGCTTCCATTCCTCTAACCCTTCCCGCACCCACTCAACCTAGTCTACCCCCTAGAACTTATATGCTTCTATCCAGTCCATTTCTCCATCCATCTTTTCCATCCTTCCCTACACCCTCGAGACCACTACTTCCATTTCTAACCCCGATGACTTTCTCCCCTGTATCACCTCCCCGACCCACCGTATTTCCGCTTTCCCCTTTCCACCAAGCAGCATTAGAGAACCCCTCTGTAAATTACTCTTCAACCTTTGTAAATCCAGTATTTACACCACGCAGACACCCACTTTCATGCCATTATTCATAGTCACCGCACTTGATACCACATCCAGTGACATGGATATATCACCACCCACGCACCCCCGCTCACTTCATTCATGGCACGACCATATTTAGGCACCTCAAATTTTTCCACTGTCACAACTGCATCCACATTCCCATCCCCATTTCCCTTACCCTTTGCATCAACACCCACATACACCGCAACTGCATTCACTCTGTCACTAATATTATCACCCATGATAGACATAGCATTTCGACAAATGTTCACGTGTATGACTCAAGTAAGAGATGAGTTCACATCTCTTGGAAATAATTATCAGCAACTGCACAAGAGAACGAATGATTTACAGTCGCAGCTCAATTCACTGACCATCGAGAATGCCTCACTAAACACAGATACCAAGAGCTACGAGAGGCATATCACAAACTAGAACTAGAAAGTGAAGAAAAAAACCAAAGAGGCCGTCACAGATATCGATAACTTGTTAAGGGCCCAGACGATTCGCAACGCGACACTTACCAGGAACATGGGCTTACTCAGACGACACTTGGCAGCAGCAAAAGAAGAGAACCACCGTTTACAAGAACAAAACAGAGAGAATTTAGAAGCTACCCTAGATCAACCCGACCAACCATTAAGCCCCAGTCGCTTTAAGGCCGTGCCCTCAGAGTCTATGAAAATTTTGGTAGATGATCATGTCAGATTGTTAGATGAATACGACAACATGAACGAGGAATATCAGAAGCTCAAAGAAGATCATAAACTACTCCAGCTAAGGGCACCAATACAACAAGGACTACCAGCCCCTGCGGACCCATCTCCTGACATCCTAGAGGAACTCAACGCATTACGGGCCCAGGTATTAACCCTTCAATCATAGATAGCAGTATATGAAGCACCACCAAGGCCAGACTCCCCACTGGAACTACCCGTAGAGGAAGAAACAGTCACTATTCCGGTGAAGGAAACTTTTGAAGAAGCGTATGAACCCCAACCCATCCTAGGCGGACGAGTCACAGCCGAAGGCCAGATGACTTTCGAACTTCCAACTCTCGCATGGATGAAGACGATAGAAGAACTTGGAAGAACCCACTCAGCAAGGGTAGAGGTGCAGTTACACGCCATGGCAATGATTGAAGAACGCATTTTACAGTCCCCATACTTTGCTCATTTGGCCCCTCGTAGATACATATCAGGGCATGAGCTATAGTACAAGCCATATTTTATGTTAATGGCGGAATATCAGCTGGCCATAGAGAAAGAAACAAGCATGAATTCCTCCCACGGAGCTTCATTTGAGCCGGAAGATTTGCCACTAGATGCACAGCAAGGAGAGATCTATCAACCAGATTGGCACAAGGATCTTTTATAGAATTATCCGGAGATGATGAGTACTTGGGTTAAGGCACCACTACACTTAAAATACAACCCGTGTTGGGGACCAGTGCCACGTCGTCGCTCCTAGAAGGCATTTGCTATTAAGGTACAAAACAACAAGCAATGCCAAGATTGGCTAAACTACCCATACTTCAGGCCACCCACAAGACCACCAACAGTTGGATACATGATGGCAACGATTCGTCATTGGCTCCCTAGCTTGAAACATATGGACGATATAGCAGCGCACATGACTGTCAAGATATTTGACATGATGCAGATGGTTTTTAAAGTCTTCCGTCGTGTTAAGGCACCTCATGTAAACACCCCGGGCTTCAAGCATGGCAATCTAGATCTTGCATATGATATGAGTACAACGCCATTGCTACAGGTGTGTTATGCCTGGCATTGCAGAATTCAAATACCTACCGACGTGCTATAAGCAGACTTTTGAAGAAATGTTCACAACCAGTTTCTGGGAATACCATTCGGAAGTGTTCATCAGCAGGCCTACACACCTCTTGCAATTATTTTCCTGTGAAAAGATGGTATATTACACGCACTATTGACTCTTCTTCTTCCTTGTGTTGTTCACATGCTTCCACAAACCTCAAACTCCAACAATCGGTATCAGAGCACATTTTCACTTCATCTAGGGCATCGTTGACACCCCTCGAGTCACACTCTCAAAATTGCATGATATTTGGTGAGAAAACTTGGGATCTGAAATTATTTTGGCCTCCAAATGCAGTATGGTAGCACGTATGTAGGAAATTTTGTCTTTTTGTGCCAAACATATATACAAGTTTTGGTTTGCCAATGCTTGTACACCTCAAAGTCTACTATAGGTTTAGAAGAGCTCCACATGGTAGTTTTGTTCAACTTTTTGAGATACAAACAATTTTCTACATCATGGTATTTTAGTTAGTAGTCATGGCTGAAAGAAATGATATATTCCATATGTTGTTTGTTGAGGACAAATTGAATGCTACCAATTACCCATTATGGGCATATATGATGTGTCATGTATTGTTTGAAAAAGGACTATGAATATTGTGTAGGGTGTTGAAAAACAACCTACTACACCTGCAAATACATTTATTGAAATGATGCAAATGGCACTGAAGATGAAGTTCTTCAAATTCCTATTCGTGATGCAGTTCTTGTTGCACATACTACAGAGCAACTTTATTTGGATGGTAGAGATGCTCAGGCACATGCATAGATAGATTTTTCTATCAAACATGCCATTATCCCTCATATTTTCTCTTGCAAAATAGCAATGCTTGGGATACACTTACCACTTTGTACCACGCAAGAAATGAGGCTCATGTTGCTTACCTCCAAAAATATTTGGAGAGTGATCATATGAATGCAAGAGATTCTATGGATAGGTTTTGACAAAGATCAAAGATTTGAAGGAGTAGTTGATTTCACACATGAAGTCTTGCCAGATATTTCACTTGTGCAGAACATTCTTAATGGTCTTCCAGATTCATATCAGATTTTTGCTTCTACTCTTTGATTGATGATGAAAGGCAATCCAAATGCCTTAACAATTGAGAATTTATCTTTGTTTTGTTGCACAAAGACTAGTCTAGGTAGAACAGGTCAATTATGTGTGTTCTAGATCAAGAGGCAAAGAAGAAAGAGGCTTGAGTGGTTGGGGCAAAGGCCTCTACACGTAAAATAGATGTTGATAATCTTGTGCAGAATGAAGAATCAGTGTTTACTACTATTTGTAGCTATGACTCATCTTCTCATGAACAGCGTATGTCTGTAGTAAACTCAGATGTTTGCGAGTACTTTTGACAGTGGGGCAACCAAATATATCACCTTGTAGCACAATTTCTTTAGTTCACTTGAGCCTACCCCTATAGGGAATATTGTCACATACACAAACAACTCCTCTTATCCTATAATGGGAGTTGGTAAGATCATTTTGAATACTACTGCTGGTACTTCTTTCACATTATCAGATGCTTTGTTTGTGCCAGGAATAAAGAAAAGTCTATTGTCAGTTTCATCATTAGCCAAGATTGGCTTGGTTGATGAATTTGTTGATGACAAGTGTATAGTTCATGATATCTCGAATCGTGATCTCATTATTGCTTCTACAATTTTATGTCATGGGTTGTATGAGTTCATACACTATGCAAAATGTGTGAATGATTTAGCATGTGCAGTTCAAGATTATTAGGCTATCTTAGATGCAAAGCTTGAGCATGCACGCTTTGATCATCTCAATTTTGTTGCTTTTCTATGCTTATAGATATCTGAAATGGTGTCTCCTCCACCCAAACTTGAGGCACCTAGTAAACATGGACGTGAAGGTTGTATTTTGAGCAAAATGCAATGTTCCTCCTTCCCAAAAGATGTTTTAGTATGAGCTACTTAGAAATTGCAACTTGTTCATAGTGATGTATGTGGTCCTATGCAGACTTTAGGGAACTACCTTTACTTCATGACTTTTATTGATGACTTTTCCAAGCATGCATGGTTGTACCCATTGAAAGAAAATTCCGAAGTGTAAATGTGCTTCAAATAGTTTCTAGTTTTGACTAAAAATCTATCAGCATGTAAAAATGGGCACCCTCCATTCTAATTGAGGGGGGTAATATAGGTCTTCTGATTTTAATGCAATTTTGGTTGAATGTGGGATAAAACATCAATGTACAATGCCATATACATCTCAAAAAAATGGATTTGTTGAAAGAAAGAACATGTGTCTCATGAAGATGGCGAGGTATATGGTCAAAATTCAGGCTTTAAAACATAGCTTCTGGCTTGAGGCTGTTGTGCGTGCAATATATGTACTTAATAGGTGTCCCACCAAAGCACTACAATCTATCACTCCATATGAGGTTGGGCATGGTCGCAAGCCATATGTTGCTCATTTTCATGTCTTTGGTTCTTTGGCATATGAATTAGTGCTTGAACAACAATGTAGGAAATTAGATGATAAAGAAGTCAAATGTATTTTTGTTGGGTACATTTCTGAAAGTATAGACTATCATCTATATCATCCAAAAACTGAATGCATTTTGGTTAGCCTTGATGTTGTTGTTGTGGAAGATGAAATTCAGACATTACTCTCATGCTTTAAGGAGACATCAATTAGCTCCAAAGATTTGTATGACACTTTGGTGCCTCTTTTTAGAGGTGGGTAGTCAAGTGGTGGTCCAAATTGTTGAAAGTTTTGCATTTCAAGCTCAAGTGTGGGAACATGCCCCAAACTTCATCTTCCACATCATCTACAATCAAAGGAGGATGATTTCCATAGTTCACAGCATTAAATCATGTCTATAATGGAAAGATTTTGATTAGAGAAGAAATAGGTTAGCTCTCAATGTGATTGGACCTCATTTTTTGACATGTATAAGCTTGATGGTTCCATTGCTAGGTACAAAGCAAGGTTGGTGGTGAAAGGCTTTTCCCAAAGCTATGGGATAGATTACAATGAAACTTTCAGCCATATAGCCAAGATGCCAACAATTAGGATTTTGATTGTAGTGGTCACATCAAATAAGAAATGGAGCTTATATAAATTGGATGTGAAGAATGCCCTCCTCAATGGAGAGCTTGAAGAAGTAGTCTACATGAGCCAACCTCAAGGATTTGCTAGTATGAGGTACCCAAAACATGTTTGCAAGCTAAAGAAAGCATTATATGTAATAAAGTAAGCCCCAAGCACCTAGAATTAGAGGTTAGTGGATTATTTATCAAGTTGTGGATACAAAGAAAGTATTGTAGATCCATCACTCTACGTGAAGAAGCAAGGAGACAAGATGGTATACATATGCATTTATATGGATGATTTGATCATCACAAGAAGTGATATTGCATGTATTAAAGATATAAAATCAAAGCTAAGAAAGGATTTCAAGATATCGAATCTTGGAACACTAAAGTAATTCTTGGGAATAGAGGTAATCTATGCACACAATGGCATCTTCTTGACTCAAAGAAAATACTTGTTAGATGTGCTATACAAGTTTAGTATGTGTGGTTGTAAGCCACTTTCTTAGCCCATGGAGCCCAATAAAAAGTTAGCTCCAGGGCAAGGAGAGGATATACAAGATATTACACTACATAAAAGCATAATTGGCTCATTAATTTATGATACACTCACTAGACCTGATCTTGCATATGTAGTAGGTGTACTCTCTCAATTTTTGCATGCACCAACTCATGATCATCTTATGGCAGCAAGAAAACTACTTAGATACATCAAGTGCACCATCAACCAAGGCCTATTTTACTCTTATGATGATGATCTAAGTTTCAAAGGTTATAGTGATGTTGATTGGGTACGTAGCAAAGATGATCAAAGGAGTATATTAGGTTATTGATGGAGAGTGTTAATCTCCAAAAGAACAAGCTACTCTTGTAATTAGAGCACCTCTATAACAAGAGTAACTCAAACCTTCACCAAACTTAGAGGATCAATAATCAATTATGAAGATTTTGAAAAATATGTGAAGGAGATTACTACACAGAAAGTCTGTTGCATATATCTCTCTCATTAACTTATCAATTGTGTAAATTTTTTTATGAAACTTTGCACAAGGTGTCGCCTATAGTTTGCGCACCTTCTCCACGTTGAATCACTCCAAAAGATTTAGTATATCTTGAGAAATGATCTCAACAAGTTACCTATGTCTAAAACTGCTCTTCTCAGAAGTCGATTTAGACACCTATAACTTTTAACACTTGGTTCTCTCAATCTGGAACCCGTTTATGAAAATGCTTTTAGCCACAGATAGCTTACCGTCCAACTTAAAGATTGAGTGCTTGCTTGCTCAAAACTTTACACTGTGGAAGGAGAACTGACCAAAACATTAACATCCAATTTTGCACCTGTTTGAGGAACCAGTGAACACTTCTTCACATATCAATGTTCCTACACATAATTATCACAGCCTGTTTACAATTAGGCTCTCAAACTTTAACCATAGACTCATTAACTATGGACTTAGAAATCTACAAAAGATTTCTTGAAATGATCATGCACAGAAGGAAAATGCTCAGAAACATCAGGTGCAATTTTTCTTCCATTCCTGAAGAAATTTACAACTGAGTGATGAGAGAGACTCAACTCACTTCTAAGATGTCTAATGACTCATACAACTACTGATTTCTCTATTCTCATGCTCTCTCATATTTGCCCCAACTTTTTACTTGTATATATAAACAAATATTTACAATATCATGACTATACAAAGTATAAGTGAACTATCTCTGTATTAATGTACATATGTGTACATCTCTTCATCTTCTGGATGTATTCTTCCTTCATGCTTCACAACTTGAATTTTTCTTCAGCCCTTGACTTCCAAACCTTCGTTAAAACTTTGATTGTTGATTGCCCTGCACCAACAGCTCCCCCTGAATCATCAATTGAGGTTTTCTCTATCTTCTTTATTCCTGCCATGTCTTTGAATCTTTGTAACTTTGGTCCATCCAAGCTTTTGGTTAGCATATCAGCTATCTGATCTTTCGTTGAAATATGTATGACTTCAATCTCTTTATCCATCACCTTCTCTCTTAGGAAATGGTACTGAATTTCAATGTGTCTAGTCTTGGCATGAAAAACAGGATCAACAGCTAAATACAATGAACTCATGTTATCTCCATGAATAGTAGGTGTACTCTGAATGATGTCAAAACTCTTCATCAGAGTGTTAAGCCATATCACTTCCTTTGCAGCTTCAACCATCCCTTTGTACTCTGCTTCTGTAGATGATAAAGCAACTTTGTGTTGCTTCTTTGAACACCAAGAAATTAACTTATCTCCCACATAACACAAGTATCCATAAGTTGATCTCCTATCATCAGGATTACCTGCCCAATCTGCATCACTATATATCTTGACGTAACCTTCTTTGAGTGTACCCTTAATGTACCTCAACACTCTTTGACCTGCAATCCAATGTTCTTTCCTAGGACAATGCATGAATTGAGACAAAACTCCAACTGCATATGACAAATCAGGCCTAGTTAATGTAGCATATATCAGACTACCAACCAAACTCTGATATAGTTTCATATCCTTGAACTCTTCACCTCCATATCTGCTCAATTTGTGATTCACCTCCATTGGAGTAGGTGCTACCCTGTAATCATTCATCTTAAACTTGATCAACAAGTTTCTCAAATACCTTTCTTGAGTCACATACACTCCATGTTGAGCGTATGAAATCTTCATGCCCAAGAAATATGACAAATCTCCCAAATCACTTATTTTGAACTCTTTCCCCATTTGCTTCTTTAGGTTTTGAATGCCTTTCTCATTTGTACCTGTAAGAATTATATCATCAACATATATGCACATGTATATGAACCCATCATCACTTGCTTTAACAAGCAAGCTACTATATGCTTTAGATACTTGAAATCCAAGTTCCTTTAAGAACTTCATAAGTCTATAATTCCATGCCCTTGGGGCCTGCTTCAAACCATACAAAGCTCTTTTGAGCTTGCACACATAATCTGGATACCTTCCATCTCTGAATCCTTGTGGTTGATCCATGAAAACATCATCTGAAATATAACCATTTAAAAAAGCATTCTTCACATCTAATTGACATAATTTCCAACCTTTACATGCAGCAATAGCTATGAGTGTCCTGATGGTTGTCATCTTTTCCACAGGACTATAGGTCTCATCATAATCCATACCATAAGTATGAGCAAAACCCTTCACAACAAGTCTAGCTTTATATCTAGACACACTTCCATCTGCATACCTCTTTGTCTTGTAGACCCACTTGCATCCAATGATCTTCTGGCTATTTGGTTTAGGAACCAACTCCCATGTCTGATTCTCCATCAATGCATCATACTCCTCTGCATAGCTTTCTCCCAATTCTCCTTACCTTTTGCCTGTTCATATGTAGAAGGGTCTTCATCTGCCTTCATCATATAAGCATAATCTTTGGTAGCCAAAAAAGAAGTGACATAGCTATACCTTGTAGGTTGCCACTTGTGTCTTGATGACCTTCTGAGTTCTCCACTCCTTGAGGTTTCTGGTTCATCACACTCAGGATCAAATCTTGGCATTTCTTCAACTTCAACCTGCACTTCATTATTATCCTCTTCATCAAATATCTGAACCTTTGATGTACCTTTCTTTTGGTTCACAACTTCTTCATCACCTGCATTAATATTGATTGTACCTGCATACCAAGTACCTTGCTCATCAAATGTAACATCCTTTGATACAAGGAATTGTTTTGTGGATGGACTCCATAACCTATATCCCATCTGCTTATCATCATAACCAATGAATACATATTTTTCAGCTTTAGGTTCCAATTTGTGCCTTAATTGTGATGGCACGTATGCATATGCCAAACATCCAAATACTTTGCAATGGTCTAATGTAGGTCTCTTACCCCACCATGCCTCATATGGTGTCATACCCTGCAAAGCTTTACATGGTAACCTATTAACCAAATAAGTAGTTGTATTTACAGCCTCAGTCCACAAGTAATTTGGGCAATTTTTCTCCTTCATCATGGATCTTGCAAACTCAACAAGAGTTCTATGAAGTGATTTAACTTGGAGGAGTTGTGCAAACTATAGGCAACACCTTGTGCAATGTTTTATAAAAAACTTTACACATTTGATAAGTCAATGAGAGAGAGATATGCAGCAGACTTTCTGTAGAGTCTTCTTCTTCACAGTTTATCCAAAATTTTTATTGTGCCTCCAAATTAGTGAAGGTTTTTTAGTTACTCTTGATATAGAGGTGCTCTGAATTCAAGAGTAGCTTGGTCTCTTGGACATTAACACTCTCCATCAGTGGTACCAGAGTAGGAAGTATCAAAATTGAAGGAAGGAGGACCCCGACTCCTGCAGACATAAAGAATTCAACAATTAAAGATTCAGAAGGTGAAAGCTTGAGAAGGAGGCCATACGACATCAAAGAATACAAAAGGAGTATCATTCGAAGTAAAGGTACATCTATTACTCATAAAGTTTGAAGAATTCAATACACAGGTGAAGAAAGGATGGGAGACTCTCTTCAAATAGAGAAGTTGGATAGAGAGAACTATCTAGCATGGTCGATGAGGATGGAAGCTCACCTTATGAGCAAAGATTTGATAGGATAAATCACAAGTGAAGAAGAAAAGCCTCAATTCAGAGATCCTAGTGTTCCAACTAGGGAGGAATTATCAGATTTGAAGACTTGGATGAAGAAAGATGCTCAAGCTAGGAGCATTATTTACATGGCAGTTAATGATTACTTGCTATCTCACATTAGAGGTCTTGAAAGTGCAAGTGATATATGGAATGCTTTGAGGAGCAATCCATCTCAGATTATGTAACAAGGATGAGGACCATTGCAAATGCATTAGGAGTAGTTGATGAAGACATTGAGGAGGATAAATTGGTAAGTCAAATCCTTACAGGTTTGAGAGGTGATGACAAATGGAAGCCATTCATTTTGTCTACTGAATTATCACTTGATCATTTCACTCCTGATCTAAATCAGTTGCTAGGACATATGCTAACCTTTGAGCAGGATGTCAAAGGTGAAAGTGATAAGAGTGCAGGTCAAGAAATGTATTCAAAGGATAAGAAGAAGAATATCAAAGGAAAGCAACAAGCAAATGAAGATGAAGGTACAACTAGCCAAGCCAACTTCCTAAGAGGAAGAGGAGGTGGCAAAGGTAGAGGAAGAGGTAGGAGTAATAAAGATGGAGTTAAAGCTTGATGGATTTGTGGTAAGACAAATCACTTAGCTAATGATTGTTGGCATAATACTCAGAGTAATGGTGGATATAATGAGAAGTTTAATTCAAGAGGAAGAGGTGGCAGGAATCAAAGAGGTAATTTCAGAGGTAGAGGTAGTAGAGGTTACTTTGGAAGAAATGCAGGTAGAGGATTCCAAAGTCAACAATACAACAATACCTATTATAATTATGCTTCAAATCAGAAGGAGGATTCAACATTGATAATGAATGCAACTTGTGAAAGGCAAAGTGAAGACCAAAGAGTCTTCTACATTGACTCAGGGTGTAGCAATCACCTGAGTGGCAACATAGCTTTGATCACTGATTTGGAGAATAAGGTAACTAATCATGTAGTTCAAACAAGTGACAATACAAAGCATAATGTGAAGTCAATCTGATCAGTGAAGGCCAAGGATGGTAGTGCTCTCTTGAGTAAGGTTTTGTATGTTCCTACAATTCCTAAGAATCTGATAAGTGTAGGACAAATTGTTGAAAAAGGTTATGAAGTTAGGTTCACTAATGAGGGAGTGTTTGTGGAAGAGCCTAGCAATGGGTATAAACAAATTGTTTCAAGAAAGAAAGAAGGAAGATTGTTCACATTGAAGATCCAAGGTAATGTTGGTCATGCCTTGTTCACTTATGGAGGACATAAGATCTCTGAGTTAGATCTTTGGCACAAGAGGCTTGGACATTTTAATCAAAGAGGTATCAAAGATATGGTTAACAATGGTTCAGTGCTTGGGTTTCCTAATGTTGCAGGTCAACATATGACATACAGATGTGAAGCATGTCAATTAGGTAAGGCTCATAAGCAATCTTATTCCAAGCATGGTTTTATGTATTCAGAGAAGCTTGAATTGGTACACACAGATGTGTGGGGACCATCAAAGGATTTCAGTATCAATGGTTCAAGGTATTATGTGATTTATGTTGATGATGCTACTAGATGGATCACTATATATGTGATCAAAGATAGATAAGAGGTATTCAATACATTCAAACATTATCATGTGTATGTAGAGAGAATTACAGGTCATAAGTTGAAGAGACTAAGGTCAGATGGAGGGGGAGAGTATTTCTCTAATGAATTCAGTGATTACTTGTGGAATGCAGGTATCAAGAGAGAGGTTACTTGCAGGTACTCTCCTCAACAAAATGGTGTAGCAGAAAGGAGGAATAGAACTCTTGTTTGTTTGGCATATGCATATGTGCCATCACAATTAAGGCATAAATTGGAGCCTAAAGCTGAAAAATATTTGTTTATTGGATATGATGATAAGCAGATGGGATATAGGTTGTGGAGTCCATCCACAAAACAATTCCTAGTGTCTAAGGATGTTACATTTGATGAGCAAGGTACTTGGTATGCAGGTACAATAAATATTTATGCACGTGATGAAGAAATTATGGATCAAAAGAAAGGTAAATCAAAGGTTTAGATATTTGATGAAGAGAAGAACAATAAAGTACAGGTTGAAATAGAAGAAGTGCCAAGGTTTGATCCAGAATGTGATGAACCAGAAACCTCAAGAAGTGGAGAACTCAGAAGGTCAACAAGACACAAATGGCAACCTACAAGGTATAGCTATGAAACTTCTTTTTTGGCTACCAAAGATTATGCTTATATGGTAAAGGCAGATGAAGATCCTTCTACATATGAAGAGGCAAAAGGTAAGGAAAATTGGGAGAAAGCTATGTAGGAAGAGTATCATTGATGGAGAATGAGACTTGGGATTTGGTTCCTAAACCAAATAGTCAGAAGATCATTGGGTGAAAATGGGTCTACAAGACAAAGAGGTATGCAGATGGAAGTGTGTCTAGGTATAAAGCTAGACTTGTTGTGAAAGGTTTTGCTCAGACATATGGTGTAGACTATGAGGAGACCTATAGTAATGTGGCAAAGATGACAACCATCAGGACACTCATAGCTATTGCTGCATGTAAAGGTTGGAAATTATGTCAATTAGATGTGAAGAATGCTTTTTTAAATGGTTATATTTTAGATGATGTCTTCATGGAGCAACCACAAGGATTCAGAGATGAAAAGTATCCAGAGTATGTATGTAAGCTCAAGAGAGCTTTGTATGGTTTGAAGCAAGCCCCAAGGCCATGGAATTATAGACTTGTGAAGTTCTTGAAAGAACTAGAATTCCAAGTATCAAAGGCAGATAGTAGCTTGCTTGTTAAAGCAAGTGATGATGGGTTCATTTACATGTGCATATATGTTGATGATATAATTCTTATAGGTATAGACTAGAAAGGCATTCAAAGCTTAAAGAAGCAAATGGAGAAAGAGTTCAAGATTAGTGACTTGGGAGACTTGTCATATTTCTTGGGCATGGAGATCTCATACACTCAACATGGAGTGTATATAGCTCAAGAAAGGTATTTGAAGAACTTGTTGATCAAGTTTAAAATGAATGATTGCAGGGTAGCACCTACTCCAATGGAGGTGAATCACAAATTGATCAGATATGGTGGAGAAGAGTTCAAGGATATGAAGCTATATCATAGTTTGGTTGGTAGTCTGATTTATGCTACTTTAATTAGACCTGATTTGTCATATGCAGTGGGAGTATTATCTCAATTCATGCATTGCCCTAGGAAAGAACATTGGTTTGCAGGACAAAGAGTATTGAGGTACATTAAGGGTACACTCAAAGAAGGTTTGTATTATGGTTTTACATCAGATACAAACATCAAGATATATAGTGATGCACATTGGGCAGGTAATCCAGATGATAGGAAATCAACATATGGATACTTGTGTTATGTGGGAGATAAGTTAATTTCATGGTGTTCAAAGAAGCAACACACAGTTGCTTTGTCATCTACAGAAGCAGAGTATAAAGGTATGGTGGAAGCTGCAAAGGAAGTGATATGGCTTAAGACTCTGATGAAGAGTTTTGATGTCATTCAGAGTACACCCACTATTCATGGAGATAACATGAGCTCATTGTATATAGCTGCTAATCTTGTTTTTCATGCCAGGACCAAACACATTGAAATTCAGTATCACTTTCTAAGAGAGAAAGTGATGGATAAAGAGATTGAATTCATACATACTTCAACAAAAGATCAGATACCTGATATGCTAACCAAGAGCTTGGATGGACCAAAGTTACAAAGATTCAAAGACATGACAGGCATAAAGAAGATAGAGAAAAGCTCAATTGATGATTGAGGGGGGACTGTTGGTGCAGGGCAGTCAACAATTGATGTTTTGATGAAGAGTTGAAGCCAAGGACTAAAGAAAAGATCAAGATATGAAGTATGAAGGAAGTGCATATCCAGAAGATGAAGATGTGTACACATATGTACATTAATTCAGAGATAGTTTACTTATACTTTTGTATAGTCAGAAGCTTGTAAATATTTACTTATATATACAAGGAAAAATGTCGTGGCAAAGATGAGAGAGTTTAGAATACAAGAATCCAAAAGAATTAGAATTAATTAGACTCTTGAGAAGCATGAGGATTAGCTCTCTCATCGAGATGTAAAAGTTCTCTAGTAATGAAGAAAAATTGTGCCCGATGTTTCTATGTTTTCTCCTTCTATGCTTGATCATTTCAAGAATCCTTTTGTAGATGTCCAATTCCATAGTTAATGAGTCTATGCTTAAAGTTTGAGAGCCTAATTGTAAATAGGCTGTGAGAATTATGAGTAGGAACATTCATATGTGAAGAAGTGTTCACTGTTTTTTGAAACAGGCACAAAATTCGATGTTAATGTTTTGGTCAGTTCTCCTTCCACAATGTAAAGTTTTGAGCAAGCAAGTACTCAATATTTAAGTTGGAAGGTTGGCTATCTATGGCTAAAAGCATTTGCATAAATGGGTTCCAGATTGAGAGAACCAAGTGTTAGAAGTTTTTAGGTGTCTTAATCGACTTCTCAGAAGAACAGTTTTAGACATAGGTAACTTGTTAAGTTCATTTCTCAAGATCTAATGAATCTTTTGAAGTGATTTAACTTGGAGGAGGTGTGCAAACTATAGATGACACCTTGTGGAAAGTTTTATAAAAAACGTTACAAAAACTTTACACATTTGATAAGTCAATGAGAGAGATATATGCAGCAGACTTTCTGTAGAGTCTTCTTCTTCACAGTTTATCCAAAATTTTTATTGTGCCTCCAAATTAGTGAAGGTTTTTTAGTTACTCTCGATATAGAGGTGCTCTTAATTCAAGAGTAGCTTGTTCTCTTGGAGATTAACACTCTCCATTAGTAGTAGTAGTAGTAGTAGTAGTGGTGGTAGTAGTAGAAGTAGTAGTAGTAGTAGTAGTAGTAGTAGTAGTAGTAGTAGTAGTAGTAGTAGCAGCAGCAGTAGCAGTAGCAGTAGCAGTAGCAGTAGCAGTAGCAGTAGCAGTAGCAGTAGCAGTAGCAGTAGTAGTAGCAGTAGCAGTAGTAGTAGTAGTAGTAGTAGTAGTAGTAGTGAATCGAAGGGGCAAGTTCCTTTTCAAGTGATTACATAAGTCTAAGATAGATAGCAAGAGGCGGATCAATCCAATGAAGAGGATGATTCAACTTCTTCCCAATCTTTGGATCAAGAATTATTATGGAATGAGAAGATGAAAATAAAGAACTTGACTTGGCAGCAAAGGAGGTAAAAGATCAATAAGAGATGGGATAAAAAATTGGGTAGGCTCAAAAAAGACCTACAAGATGCACTAGAAACAACCTCAAAAAGTAGAGTGCCTGAGGCCAAGAACACTTCTACAAAACAAAAAATGAGGTTCTGTATTTGTTGATCCTTTCCTTGAAGATCTAGAGATGTTGTTCAAAGTTTATAAAGCTTGGGGAAAAATTGGTCCAAGTGTGGAAAAACAGCCAATGCTACCTTGATGCTCAACTACAAAAAGAGAGGCTTATCATGTGTAAAAATCTCATAGAATTATCCCAAATAATTCGTGAGGAAGCTAGCCTACTCATGGAAACGACACAACCTATTGTAATTCAAACAACCATTATCATTTCAACGATGGAAAGAATTATGAACTCCTTCATCATAATTTAGCAAAGAGAGTGCACAATTGAACAATCCAATTAAGGCTCAAGTGATGTTTGATTCTATTGGAAAACAAGGTTTCTTTGGAGAAGAATCCATCCTAGATGGAGTTGACAAACATTTGGAGATACGATTTGTCATAGCAAAGGTAGAGGAAAAGTAGCCTAAATACTTGTGGAACTAAGTGTAGGAGGTGAGATGAAAAAAATAAAGTGAAAATGATCAAGGACCACCAATGCAAGAAATAGAAGATAATGGGGATTCTCAATTTTTAGAATATCATATAAATGAGAGTGGTTCTTGGATAGATCCAATCGAAGATGAAGTTCAAAAGGTAATTGGGTTTCCACAATACATGGGTGAGTAGGAAAAAGAATCTATCATTAGAAAAACAACTTTGATTAGATTTCCAAACTTGAAAACTACACATCCCACACCCAAGTTTGATCTTTTAAATAATACTCACGTGAAATGAACCTTGAAGATAGAAGAACCTTTATCCACAAAGCCACACTTATGGAAAAAAGTGGCCAAACATGTGGACCCAAACACCACTCAAGCCAAGTTTTCATAGAATAAAACACCTTGAGATAAAACAAGTGCAAGTAAAAAAAGTAGGAGAATATAGTGAAGGAGATGAAGGCAACACATGCTTGTCTATCTCATTCAATGGACATACCACAAAATATATTTTAGATAGTGGGATAGGCATGGAAATAACCACTAAATCCCCATAGAAAAAGTGGGGAAAACTTGGATTATGCCTTACACAACTAAAATTGCAATTGGGTGATAGAAGTATTTAGCATCCCATTGGATTGCTAGAACATATGAAATTGAGCACATGAAAAATAGAGTTTGACCATACTCTCACACTATGATTTCAAGCAAGTTAATAATTATCAAATGATTCTAGGTAGATATTTTATGTACCAATCGATAGTGCTACAAGAGTGGGGTAGTAATGATCTCTATCTACAATATTTAGGTATTATGGATAGAATCAATTTGCATACATCTAACCATTCTATTATCCTTCCACTCCAACAAAATGTAGTACATAGAGATGCATATGATTTCTCTTCAAATAAATCATCATAATTTTGTAATCCTAGATGGAGGAAGATGCCAATTTATGGGTTTCTAGACAAGCAAAAATAGAAGAGTTAAGGTTGACATGTAGAGATTTCACTAATTTCATGATATAAGATAGACCCATAGGTGATCCAACATACATTCCTCAAAGATTCTATGATGAAGAGTTTGAGCCACCTGGTTGAATGCAAATTTTAGCTACTATATTGGACATATGTACTAATGAAATCACAATGATTGAACATTGCCACATAGAAGGCTATAATGTTAATAGATTGTATATGTTGCAATGCCTGAGAAAGTTAAAAAAGTAGATCAACTTCAAATGTTTGAAGAGATTTTTTATGACAATGACTTAGAGTCCATCAAAATGGAACCATGATTTGACACAAAAAAGGAGTTCCTAGAAGAGATTCTAGCAAAAGATTATGTATGAGGTCCCATAACTTAGGTATATCCCCTATACAAAGTAGACTAACTAGAGGAAGTAAGTATTACCTCAGGAGATAAAAAATCTGATGAATTTGAACCACCAAAACGTTTCAGGAAACTAAAAGATGAGAAGTCAGAAGATTATTTTTTTAGGCTGAAAAAGAGAGGTAGTCATATGAGGAGTAAGCTCAATGTATGCTCACTGAAGTAGCTTAATGCCTCTCAGAATGGCTCGCTTATCTCGTGACTAAAGTATGTGTATTTATACACATTTTCTCATTTTGAATTTGAATTTTCCCTCACCTAAAAGTGATCCTAGACTTTAGGGATGATTTGAAATTGACTCTTCCTATCACATGAGTCATGATTTCAGCTCCCTAACTTCATATTCTTTATTCTCTTAGATTTTACAATTATCCAAAGTAACTATGCCCAAAATGACTAGCATAGGTTCACATGTGGTTCCCTCTTGTGAAGAGATAAAATGATGTGTAGTCCTGAATAATTAGCCAAGCACTTAAGCTTGCTAATTATACCAGTAGCTCCCCCTCAAGCCTAAGATGCTTGATTTTTCAATCCTTCATGATTTTGTGTAGTCCGGTCATTGATTTGAACCTATTCAATTTGCTTCCATCCAATGCCTTTGTCATCATATCTCCACATTGTTGATATGAGAGTTGTATCTCCTTACTCATTATCTTTTCTCTGACATAATGGTAGTCAACCTCTATATGTCTAGTCATGGCATGATAGATTAGGGTTAGCAACAATATGTAATGAACTAATGCTATCCCCAAATATATGTGGAGTACAAGTATTCAAGCCTAAATCTAAATATAAGGTCTTAATCCACATATCTTCCTGTGTAGCATTTGCAAGTCCTCTGTATTCAACTTCTATTGATGAAAGAGCAACTGTAGGTTGCTTCTTGGAAGACCATGAGATCAATTTGGTACTTGCAAAACTAAGATTGCCTGAGGTGCTTCTTCTATCATCTTTTGAACCTACCCAATCTGGATTAGAAAAAAGCTTTACATCTATATTAGATATATATGGATAGTACAACTCTTCATTGAGTGTACCCTTCAAGTACTTCAAAATTCCTTTGGTTGCTTCCATGTGAGGCTTCCTTGGGATGTGCATATATTTACTTAGCATACTAAATCCATAGCATATATCCACTCTAGTTAGAGTTCCATAATTTAAACTTCTAGCTAAGATTTGATAGCTAGTAACATCTTCAATTAGTTCACCTACATGAGCACTTAGTTTCAGATTTACCTCCATGGATGTACCTGCAACCTTTGTATTTTCCATCTTGAATTTGTTGAGCATATCTCCAATGCACTTTCTTTGAGTTAGGAACATACTTTTCTCTATATATACCACTTCCAAAACCTAGGAAGTATGTGAGAAGGCAAGATCACTAATCTTGAACTCTTCTTTCATTTGAGCTTTGATCTTCTTGATTCCATCTACATCATTACTTATGACGTCTTAGTGGTTCCTCTCAATGAAGAGGGAAGGATGTGCCTTGCTTACCATAAAACCTTTGTCGTGCAAGTTAGTGACAAGTCTATGATTTCAAGCTCTAGGAGCTTGCTTCAAGCAATACAAAGCTTTCCTTAACTTGCATACATATTTTGGATATGATTGGTCTTAATTTAACATCCATTTGATATATCTTCCAATTCTTGGAAGATGCAACACTCATGAGCACTCTAATTGTGGGCATTTTTGCCACAGATGAGCATGTCTCTTCATAGTCAATACATTGGGCTTGTGCAAATCCATTGGCTACAAGCCTAGATTTGTACGTGTTAATTGAGCCATCAAAATTCTTCTTTACCTTGTATATCCATCTTAAAGCCAATGACCTTCATAGATGGTTTCTTGGGAACTAGTTCTCAAGTCTGATTTTCTTGTAGATCTTCTATCTCTTCTTCCATAGCATCTCTCCATTTTGGCTTCTTCTTGGCTTCTTCATATGTAGATGGCTCTTTTGAGTTTAGTAACCTGTGCTATGTAAATTGAATGCTTAATGACTAAAGAAGTTTCATAACCATACCTTTCTGGTTTCCTTTTCTCTCTAGTAGACCATCTTATAGTTTGTTGAGATGATTCTACCACATCTCTCATCTCTTGCACTTTGGCTTTGCCTTTAGAGTTCTAAGAGTTATATTACCTTCTTGGATTCTTCTAGTCATCATCAAAGTCACTTGATTTTTCAAGTGTATGCTCGTTAATTTTTAACAATGTTGGAAAGTCTTCCTCTAGATCATAGGGAAGTTTGATTTTCCTGCAATCATCTTCAAACCAAGATTTTTTTCATCAAACACAACATCTCTACTTGCAATAAAGAATTTATTTCTTGGATTATATAGCCTATAACCATTTTGATTAAGGTCATAGCCAATGAATATGCATTTCTCTACCTTTGGATCTAATTTGCCTCAGATTTGTGAAGGTATGTGTGCATATGCAGCCAAAGATCATGCAATAATCCAGGCTGGGTCTTCTTCCATTCCATGCTTCATAAGGTGTCATCCCATCCAATTCCTGTTGGAAAACAATGTGCAATTGGTCCATTTTGTCCAAGACCTTATAGATAAAAGCATAAGTTTCTATCCTTATAGCACTATCCACCCCAAAGGAACCCGTCCGCAGTGCGTTATAGCATCTATACATGTCCTGTTCATTCCTTCTACAAGGTATAACGACAGGCAAAGTGGATAGGTCGCCTGCCTCTCAACGAACCCACGCAGGTTCAATTCCCAGCGGCAGCAGCTTCACGAAAATATTTTTAGTTAAGCTTTTGCTTTATTAAATCTTCTGGAAAGCAGACGGATAGATCGCGAGCAAGGAACGCCAACGGATTTTTTGTTTTCCGCATGAGAGAGCGAACGCATTACGAATAGCTTTATTTTTGCTTTTGGAGAAGTGCTTTTCAAGATACAAGAATACTATATAAACAAGTGCTTGGCTCACTTGTATTCATCCTTCACCTATGATCAACACAAGCTTTGGAGCTTGGACCTCAGTAGAGGTGGTGTTTCTTCTAGCACATGGGGCAGCCATGGTGCTAACTTGAAGCATGTTGAGGAGCAGCTATGGAGTTCTTCTTGGTGATTCTTCTTGGAGAAGATGAAGGGTGTGCTCACACTCTAGCTCATGGAGAGGAGGTTATCTCTTGTTCATGGCAAGAAGACTTGATTATTAGCAGCTTGATGGTGAGGATCGCCCATCTACGTGATGTATTTGAAGATCATCTTCTACAAGAAGATGTTAGGTTGAAGATTATCTTCTACAAGAAGATGTCTGGCTACTTCAAAGGCATTGGATGGAACCATCTACATGGCGTATTTGAAGATCATCTTCTACAAGAAGATGTTAGGTTGAAGATTATCTTCTACAAGAAGATATCGGGCTACTTCAAAGACATTGGATGGTGGTTAACATAAGATTCACATCTTATGTTAAGTATTCAGGTACATATTCTCTTTATGCACACAAGTACTACTTGAAGTTTATGGAGGTTGTGGTGTTCATATCAGAAGGAGTCCTATTCGGCATAGGTACAAGAGAATCAGTACTTATATGCTTTATGCATATTTTTATGAGGTGTTTGAGAAGGTGTGTTCACATGAGTTTGAGGATTTCCGACAACAATCTTGTTAGCATTCTATGCTACTTTATAAGTATGTGATCTTTTCACACACGTATCTGACTTAGGGTCTTCCATAGCCTAAGTTAAGATGTAGGTTTGTTGACCATCAGTTTCACACTGATCCTTCCTCATTCAGTCACTCATATTCACTCTTCTATAACCTATAAGGTCACACATCTCATGTATATTCAGATTACTGCCCATACATCTGAATATGTTTGTTACATTGTACATTCACTCATACATCTATTTCTCATCACATAGAGTGGTTGAGAGTTTTGCTCCCACATTGTACATTGAACATTGGTATATATGATACTATGAGTAAGCGATGGCTTACGTAACACCTTACACATGACGTCTATTCTTTCTCTATCTTTGTCTCATCATCTGTATGATTAAGTTGTGGTATGTTCATGTTTTGTCAATATGGAAGATTGCTGGAATTAATGTTGTGCATGATTGGAACTATGGAACCATGGACTTGTGACATGAGCCTAAGGGCCTACCTCACTTCCAACATTTGGTATCAGAGCACTAAGGTTTTGGTTACAGAACTTTAGATCTTTGGCATCAATGCATTAAGGCTCATTCATAATCTCAGGTTTCCAGAATTCCAGATTTACAACATATGATTTGAAAGCATCTTCTAATATTTGACATTTGACATACACACTTAATCTAGACGAGTAGAGATTTGAGAATTAGACAATTCATTAACATGTGTATTCATCAGTGTGGAGTATGAAGTTGATGATCTGTTAGCAGTCGAATATTTTTGGAAGAGTATGCAAATACTTTACAAAAGTATTGTTTGAAGACCCAGACTTGATGAAGAGAAGAGTACTTCAAATTCAAGGAAGAACAATGGTTTAGAGAAGATGAAGAAATCATATCAACATCAAATCACAGGTATCACTTTCTACTATCAGATTATCATTTGCAGGTCATATTTTAGAAGAGCAGTTATGAAGAGATTTGAAGAATTTCAAGGAATACTTTTATACGCTTTCATCATTTGAAAGTTAAAGGCTACATCAAAACAGGTATCTAGAGATTTTTTTCTAAAGAGTTTTGAGAGATCTCTTTCATGGCAAGAAAGTTCATCTAAAAAGACAAGTGCAGAGATGAGATGAGTTTTATGTTCAGCCAATTTTCTATTATAAATTGGTTGGATATCAAGGTACAAATGTATCTAGAGAAGGTAACTCTAGAAGGGCAATTCATCATTCAGACAACGATTGGTGAATTTAGTCATTTCAGACATTTGAAGCAGAATTTTGATTCAGAGATATGAGGAGATGATAAAACATGTTTCTATATTCAACTTCCATTTATATACCATGTTTGTTTTATCTCTTACTCTTAGCATTAGAGGAAGAGAAAAGTTCAGTTGAAGAAGTCAAGAGTGTTTGCTACTTCAAGATGAAGAGAACAAAAGGTATGGAAGAGAAGTTTGAAGATGTTGACATCATCAGGTGGAAGAAAGATGCAGAAAAAGAAAGTCCATCATTTCCAAAAGAAAAGTAAGGCTTCCTTTTCTCATATATTTTCCATATACTTTTCCTATTTTATCCTCTACATCCAAAGACAAGTCTACGAGAACATCTTGTTTAAAGAAGAAGCAGTTTCTTGTTTTGCATTACACTTGGTCATGATTTAGTAGATTTGACAAAGAATTGCATTGAGAGAAACAAAAGCACTCATATGTGTATGAGTTATGTTGAAGCTTTGAGCAGGCAGCTTATATGTTCCCTCAAAGAATTCTTGGAGTGTCAATACAGAGCTACTTGGTATATGACAAGTTGCAGAGAAGTATATTTCTTCTTTATCTAACTCTTGAGGTAAAAGAGTTTTCTGTAGCAGATGTTGGAGACTTGGGTTGAGGTTTTATGTTTGGAAAAGATTACCTCATATTCAGTATTTTCAGAAAACTTCAGAAAATTCAGCTTGTTGATGTACCAGTCAGTTGAAGAATCTACTTTTTATGATTGTCTAGATTTTTGGATACATGTTTGTATTCCAAAAGGTGTTCCATCATATCCTATCACTTGATTGAAAAGTGGAGTTAGCCAAAAGAAAATCAAGCAGGTACTATCACATTTCACCCGGGAAAAAATATGAAAGTTATGAAGTATCAACTTGCAGCTTTTGGAGTTCTCAAGGTGAGAAGTTTGTCCACTTATGTTTCAAGTAGGAATTGCAGATTCCTTGAAGGATTTGTTTGAAGAAAAGTTTTACAACTTTGTAAGAAGCATGGACACTTGGAGACATTCAGGTAAACAAATCAAACATTCAGTCATGAAGGTTTGATGACAGCAGATTCTACACAAGAGAGATCATTGATCTTGAATAGATCTTGTATGATCTTGAGTATTTATGATTCAGTTGTCTATCCTTTGTTTGTAAAGATTCTTAACATTGGAGAAGTAAGTCAAAGATTCAGATTCTATCAGATTTGTGTTGCAAAGAGATAGAAATACTTGTTATGTGCAGAAGGGTATGAATCCTAAAATGCTTTCAGCAAGGTTTTATCAGCTAACCTTACTCTATAATATGGGAAGCTGAAGACTTACAGTAAAAAGCTATTATCAACTGCAGTGCTAATAAAAAAAGGGTTCAGAGATTTTGTTTCAGATACAGGTATTGATCACTGAACATCAGATTTATTGAAAGAAGGAAGACGTTCCACATTTCATAAAGTCTAATATATTTGAAGAATTTTGGATACTAGCGTTAAGTCATCGAGGGGGGTGATGAAACATGAAGACTTGTTTTTCAGCCATATGTAAAAGAATGTAGAGTCATACCTACAGGTATTCCTATTGCACGTATTCCTATATTTCCTTTGTTAGGTTCTCTTTATGTTCCAGCTTTGAAAGAAGGAGGAAGAAGGAGAATGTTTGGAGAAAGTTCCTGTTAGGATGTTCTTGTTCAGGAGAAGGTTCCAAATTTCTATTGAAGAGAAGCTTGATATTTCAGAGAGGTATATTTCAGAAGTGCGCACATATATGTTTATACAAAGTTCTGAAGGAAAGAGGTATGAAGGATTTAAAGGATGAAGATACAATGACATCATAGATTTTTGACTCATATTTCAGTTGATTGCAATTGAGTTGAGTTGATTTGACTTGAGTACAGTCAGAGATGAACCAGCAACGTTCATAATGCACTAAGTTGTGAGTTCACAGTCACAGGTTCTAGGATTCAGTTCTTGATTTTGTTTAGTGTATTTACATGACGCAGCAGAAGTACGTTGAGAAACCTTTTTGGAAGGTAAATGCAAATATGTGGATCCTAGTGTATGTTTTCAGTTTTTTGAAGACAGGAGATAGCAAGTTCAGAGACAGTACATGCTACATTTGTTGAGCAGTGATTGCTTGATGTATACACTATTGGATATCTAGTTTGCATATTTTCTCCGCTATTATGGTTCATATTCAACAAGGTCAAGTTTTTTGAAGGAAAGTCAAATTCAATTTTGAAGAAGACTTTTGAAGAACAAGTTCTGAAGTGTGGGAGTACAAGCTTGAAGCTTGTGATAGTTTGCAGTTTGTGACAGATTGCAGATCCAGTCCATGTTGTACCAATATGCCGTTGTAGGGGGGATTGTTGGAAAACAATGTGCAATTGGTCCATTTTGTCCAAGACCTTATAGATAAAAGCATAAGTTTCTATCCTTATAGCACTATCCACCCCAAAGGAACCCGTCCGCAGTGCGTTATAGCATCTATACATGTCCTGTTCATTCCTTCTACAAGGTATAACGACAGGCAAAGTGGATAGGTCGCCTGCCTCTCAACGAACCCACACAGGTTCAATTCCCAACAGCAGCAGCTTCACGAAAATATTTTTAGTTAAGCTTTTTCTTTATTAAATCTTCTGGAAAGCAGACGGATAGATCGCGAGCAAGGAACGCCAACGGATTTTTTGTTTTCCGCATGAGAGAGCGAACGCATTACGAATAGCTTTATTTTTGCTTTTGGAGAAGTGCTTTTCAAGGTACAAGAATACTATATAAACAAGTGCTTGGCTCACTTGTATTCATCCTTCACCTAGGATCAACACAAGCTTTGGAGCTTGGACCTCAGTAGAGGTGATGTTTCTTCTAGCACATGGGGCAGCCATGGTGCTAACTTGAAGCATGTTGAGGAGCAGCTATGGAGTTCTTCTTAGTGATTCTTCTTGGAGAAGATGAAGGGTGTGCTCACACTCTAGCTCATGGAGAGGAGGTTTTCTCTTGTTCATGGCAAGAAGACTTGATTATTAGCAGCTTGATGGTGAGGATCGCCCATCTACATGATGTATTTGAAGATCATCTTCTACAAGAAGATGTTAGGTTGAAAATTATCTTCTACAAGAAGATGTCTGGCTACTTCAAAGACATTGGATGGAACCATCTACATGGCGTATTTGAAGATCATCTTCTACAAGAAGATGTTAGGTTGAAGATTATCTTCTACAAGAAGATATCGGGCTACTTCAAAGACATTGGATGGTGGTTAACATAAGATTCACATCTTATGTTAAGTATTCAGGTACATATTCTCTTTATGCACACAAGTACTACTTGAAGTTTATGGAGGCTGTGGCGTTCATATCAGAAGGAGTCCTATTCGGCATAGGTACAAGACAATCAGTACTTATATGCTTTATGCATATTTTTATGAGGTGTTTGAGAAGGTGTGTTCACATGAGTTTGAGGATTTCCGGCAACAATCTTGTTAGCATTCTATGCTACTTTATAAGTATGTGATCTTTTCACACACGTATCTGACTTAGGGTCTTCCATAGCCTAAGTTAAGATGTAGGTTTGTTGACCATCAGTTTCACACTGATCCTTCCTCATTCAATCACTCATATTCACTCTTCTATAACCTATAAGGTCACACATCTCATGTATATTCAGATTACTACCCATACATCTGAATATGTTTGTTACATTGTACATTCACTCATACATCTATTTCTCATCACATAGAGTGGTTGAGAGTTTTGCTCCCACATTGTACATTGAACATTGGTATATATGATACTATGAGTAAGCGATGGCTTACGTAACACCTTACACATGACGTCTATTCTTTCTCTATCTTTGTCTCATCATCTGTATGATTAAGTTGTGGTATGTTCATGTTTTGTCAATATGGAAGATTGCTGGAATTAATGTTGTACATGACTGGAACTATGGAACCATGGACCTGTGACATGAGCCTAAGGGCCTACCTCACTTCCAACAATTCCTTTGATGGAACCCTATTGATTAGATAGGTGGCTATAGATACAACCTTTGCCCATCGGTAAGTGGGCAACTTCTTCTCATTTAGCATTGATCTTACAACCTCCACTATGGTTCTATTTCTTCTTTTTGCCAATCCATTTCCCTTTTGATTCCTCTTTCTTGAAGATAAGAATCAAAGTCATGGGAGAAATATTCTCCCCCTCCATTTGACCTTAGCCTCTTCAAAGTCTTATCTGTTTGATCTTCTACAAGTGCTAGATATTTCTTGAAACAAGAGAACACTTCATCTTTATGCTTCATAAAATATAGTATTTCCCATCTGCTACAATCATCAATGAATGACACACACTACCTGGACTAGCTCCAATAGGTCTCCATGAATGTATCCCTTCTTTGTGAATGGTTGTCCATGAGACTTGCCAAATTGACAAGCACTAGATTTGTAAATCATGTACCGTTTTGAAATATTTGGTAGACCAAGCACACTCTGATCCCTACTGATTTGCTTCAGAGACCTTTCACCTATATGAGCTAACTTGTTGTACCAAATTTCAAAGTCTGATAGGGTTTGATTACCATAATTGAACAATGCAATGTTTCTAGTATCTTGGAGCTCAAATGTAAATAGTGTACATGACTTTTCTCCTCTTGATATCCTCTTGAATACCTGATGTGGATCTTCAAGAAATGCTCGATTCCTTGTGAATCTGACCTGCAATCCTTCCTCAACAATTTGACCTATACTTACGAGATTTTTGGTGATAGTTGGCACATACAATAACTTGCTCAACAGGTGCATATTACCATCTGAAATCTTTACATTTCCTATCTTCTCCATTGGATTCCTTGTGTCATCTCTTGTTTGGACTTCATTTCTATTCCTTGGATCCTCCAAGTGTGAGAGTAGAGCTACATTCCCTACTACATGATTTGAGCAACTTGAGTCTATAATACATGGTCATCTACTTTACCTTGCTTCATGGTCATGTTCATCAGAAGTAATAAATCTCCTTGAGTTTGATCATTTGCATATTTGTTGTAGTCTCTCCTTCCTCTATATCATCCTTGATAATTATTTTTTATGTGTGAGTTGTTGTTGTAACCATTGTTGTTGTTGTTGAACCTAACTCTTGAGCTTCCATAGCCTCCTCTATTGTATCCTCTACCTCTTTGATTTCTAGCATTCCTAAAACAATTCTCATAAATGTGATTAGTTAAGCCACATATGGCACATAGAGAAGAGCTTTGAGTTCTCCCCTTGCCTTGTCTTCTTCCTCTACCTCTTCCTCTTGAGCCTCTACCTCTACTTGCAAAGTTTGCTTGAGAGGTGGTGCCTTCATCATCAGACTTTTTATCTTTGCCTTTGCTATCTTTATTCTTGTCCTTATGTGTATATAGAGCAGAGGATTGATTACCTTTTGCGTTGTCTCCATTCTTCAAAAGCTTTGCCTCATGTGTGCATAATAATCCCATGAGGGTGTTGAAATTAGGAACCTGCATGTCCATGTAGAGGTCCATGGTTGTGGTGAAAGCTTCCCATTTGTCATCTGCCTTTATTCCATTGATCACCTGCCTTACTATCTCCTCTTCATCAATGATCTCTCCAATGCTTCCAAGTTGATCTGCTATGTCCTTCATTTCGGTGACAAAATCAGTCACACTTTGGTTGAGCATCTTCTTGAGTGTGGTGAACTCCATCCATAGTTGATTCTTCCTTGCCTTAGTACTTGATGAGAAGAATGATTCAAGAGCATTCCAAGTATCTTGTGAAGTCTTGCAGCTCCTGATGTGTGGAAGTAAAAAATAGAGGTTGAGCTAAGAATATATGATCTTGTTAGAGCATCCTTTGAGCACCATGTGGTTAATGTCTCTTGTTCTTCTTGAGTTGGTTGTCCTTTGCTTATGAGGATTGGAATCATCTCATCTCTAGACATGTAACGATAGAGGTTTCTCCTTTGAAGATAAGATTCCATTCTAAGTGAACAAGCTGAGAAGTTACTTTGATCCAATTTATCTATGGATGAAGGAAATCCATCTCCCTGTTGATTTGTTGTTGCTCTAATACCACAATGAGGAGATGGATAGGTAGGTTCCAGAGATGAGCTAGTGTTGCACAAAACCTACTCTACACCTGCCAAGTTAACTCCAGGGATACTTAATAGAAGTTTTTAGCTTCACTATAATGCATTTGGAACCATCAAGTTCTTTGGAGTATCATTCCCAAAAGTTGCATCAAAATAGATAACTTGCACTTTGCTAGAAATGTGAAGAAACCTTCTATTTTGGGAATAGAAGAGCTCAATATTTTGTTCAAAGCTCACAACCTGGTATGAATTGACTAGAGATATTTTGCTCACATCTAATTGTAGTGTGTAGCTAACGAAAGCAAGTTATTTCATCAATTTAGCTATACCATACACTAAGAGATGAGTCTAACAAGTTAGAGGGGTCATCCGGACATTTAAGGATCTAGAAAGTGTGCAAACATAGTCATCTTCTATGGTTCATATCTCAAGTTCCTCTAAATCAAATGTGATGAAAACTCATATGCAATTAGTAGACACTTTAATCTAACTAAAAAAAGTTAAAGTATAGCATACATATAAATGATTCCACAAAATCATTGTAATGATGAAGATGTAGTAGAGAATAGTAGATAGAGATGTACTTGAAGAAATGTATCAAAATGTATATGCTAATGAACATATGATACAAGGGACGTGTTGTGGACTACACATAGGTAGCATGTGCTCAACATACACTCACTAACGTAGCTCAACGCCTCTCAAAATGGATCACTTATCCCACGACTCAAAGAGCTTCTTTATTCTATTAGCTTTTACAATTATCCAAAGTAACTATGCCCAAAATGACTAGCATGGGTTCACATCTAGTTCTTTCTTATGAAGAGATAAAATGATGGGTACTCCTGAATAATTAGCCAAGCACTTAGTCTTGCTAGTTGTACCAAAAAATGTTACATTTAGGCCTTCTTATACCCTCATAGAACTCTATCAATCCAAGAAATACCCATGCACCTCCACATTGAAACTTATTGCTCCCACTCCTTAAATGAGCATCGAACAATGGGCATCAAAGCACATGAGGGGATCTAGGTAAGCAACAAGTGCTACATCACCTGAAAGCATCATACAAGCAGGAAGATGTACAAAGAGAAGGATGAAAACTAGTCCACCTATCTCATAGGGATGACATACATCAGTGCTAAGATAGAAACTTTCAAAGAATGTATCCAAAGAAGAAAAGCCACTCATCCATCAATACCAAGAAGACAAACTTTAGAAGAACCAAAGGAGTTAGATGTAGGTGGTGCAATGGTTGCAATAGATAGAGTAGTTCAACTACATGAGTTGAGAGGTAAGAGTGTATCCACCTAAGTACTGGATGTGCAAGATACAAAATCTACAAAAGAACTACTAGTATGCCCTTCATGCTTCCATCATATTATACCATCACCATCAACCACTCCATCACCTACACCATCCCCACTACCATCAATGCAACCCAAAGTTTTTGATGTTTTGATGCACCATCTGATGATGACCACCACGAAACCGCTTGCATGAAAGATCCCTTAGACATAGTCACTTATGTGAAGAGATGGATAGGTATGTGCTTGAAGATGAAGAGGTGTTGCAAAATCCTTGATCTACACCAGCCAAATGAACTCCAAGAGTATGTGGTGGGTCCTTTTAGCTTGCCAATGGATGTATTAGACACCTATGTACCTTGGAAGATCACTCTCAAAAAGATAGATCAAAACAGATAAGTTGGAGTCAGCTCAGAGGTGAAGAACTTGCTATTTTGGTTCATACACCTGTCTAGTGTTTTGCATAATTCTCTGAGCACAGCAGCAATTAGCTTAATTCCTCTTGGGGAAGCTTAGTTAAATTAAAGAGATAACTTTCAAGAGTAATCTCATCACAAATAATGAACCACACTGAGAATGATGTTTAACAAGTGATGACATTATCCCGATTTTCACGGGGCTGCTATAGTAATAAGACCAATGAGCAGAAAAATGAACATAACTCAATATTTTAGGAATCCAATGATTATGAAAATTTGTATTCTTATACTAGACATTATGCTGAATCCAACAAGGTTTAAATCATTGAATTTGGGTAAGCACACACTGAGAAATAACTCTACCAAGATGAGTAAAAAAGTCAGGTACCTGACAGAGAAGTGAAAATGAACAGATAGTGTTGACTTCAACTGAACATAACTGAAGATTGCAATACCCAAATGAAATGAAAATTGGTGAGCATATAGTAGACTTATAGAGATAACTTTAACAAGTTAAATCACTGAAAAGGATGCACCAAGATCAGAGAAACCATCTATGCAATCTGACTGAGAAAACTAAGAGATATGGCAGTGAGTAGTACACTTCACAAGAACATGGAAATATGAACTCAAATGATCATAAAAAATTAAAGTATATTGATTTTACAATACAATGGACTTACTGATACATATGTGTGCATTGTAATCACACCTTGATATGGCATAAAGCTCAGCTCTTGGAGGTCTTCACATAACCACGACTAAGACTACCATGTATTTATAGTTGATCTTGGGAGGCTAACTCCCCTCAATCACTCTCCAATCAAGTAGTGATTGATTTGATTCTCTATCTACCACAAATCACGAATTTGTGGCTCCTCTTTCCCTTTTTGATCAAGTGGACTCAACCACTTAAGATTCTTTCACTTTTACATTAAGTAAAGTCTTCAAAAGTTACAAGAGGTAGTTCACAAGTGAACTTTACATTGTCTTCATTTTAAGGCTTCTTCTATGACTTTGTGGGACTCAAGCCAATACTTAGGCTTGTCATAGACTTGCTCCAACAACTTAGCCATCAACTGTTGATACTGAAGCCATCTTGACATCCATCTCAATTAGTCCATCCATTATAATGATCCCCATTAGTCCAAGTTCAATTGAAGTGGAATCCCTTTTAATTGGAACCACCTCAACCCCATCTATGTCACTTATTACATCCATCCCCATCTCCATCATTGATGGTAAAAGGGTTATCAATGACTTTTTGGCATTGCATCCTATTACATCCATGGCCATCTCCATAATTGAAGGTAAAATGTTCAATGAATGTTTTAGCATTGCATCCGACATGCATCAAACCACCATCATGCAATCAGGATATGATCTCACCTCACTCAATCTTCACCCATGCATTGGATTCACGAGCTACCACCTTGTTTTCATTTTTCACATCACCTTGACACATCGAGTTGTTATCGTTAGTGTCCATGTGAAAGGCCAAATGGTTGGTGGGAACTTTTGTATATGTCCTATAACGAAACATATAGTGGCTTGGTCAACAATAGACTCTAAGTCTGATTGCATTTGTAAAACCTAGAAGTTTGAGTTCATGCTCTCCATGTATTGTGTAGTTGTACTTTTTCTGCAGGTATGTGTGAAGTATCATGTTGGTCGTGCAGAGCTCGGGTTCTACTATGATGGCATTGTTGCGAAGATATCTAATTAGTATCCATTACATCTCTATGCACGACTTCATTGGTACTAGAGATCTTTGAAATGAAATGTTTTTTGCTTTTGTGCAAGCGAATTGAGCACCCACCCAGGGCTTTCAACTAAGGTAGTGACCAAGGAATAAACCTTGGCATACCTTGTCATCAAAGTCATGGAATTCACTATTGGCAATGTTAGTTATGCATGAGGAAGATTTTCAACAATCAAGGAAGACAAAGTACTAAAACTTCTTGAGAGATCACCCATCTGAGTAGTGTTCCCCCCAAGGACCAATTAACAGTAGTTTTGCTACCACTAAGCCCTAGTTGCTTGCTGATTGTAGGAGTGAAGATTCTTAAGGTTAACATTATTTTGGAGCCTTCAAAGTTTCTTCTTGGGCTCTCTGTATCAATTTTTAGAGAGTTTATATGGGTGCAAAAATGGGAAAATTTAGAAACTAATTTTGCAAATTTGGGACAATGTTGACTACACATGTGGGAAGATTGGTCAAAAGGTCACTTTTGGAGCTAGAGGCACTTGAGATTGTGTGTCATTGGTAGTTTAAATTTAACCTTATCACTGAATTTTTAGCTCCTGATTCTTCTTATAATTTTCTTAGAAGGTTTTCAATTGTGGTGGGAGCAGCCATCACAAGTTTATGCAGGTTTTTGGGGCCTAAATAACAGAGTTGCTATTATCGTTTGTGTGCATGTGAAAGGAAAATGGGTCTCAAAATCATTTGTATATGTTTTTTAAAAACATATAGTGGTTTGTTCAGTCAGAGACTGTAAGTTTGACCATATTTGTAACACCTAGGAAATCTGTGTTCGTGCTCTGTGTATTGTGTGTTTTTTGCATATATCTATAGCCCTTGCATGGAGTACTATCTGTAGCATCTAGAATTCCATTTTCTACTGAGAATCAAGTGTGATGCATTGCCATTGCAATACTTCATTGGTATTAGGGCATTCTGATGCAAAAGCTTTGTTGCTTTTGTGCAAGAAGTGAGAACCCGACCACCCACACAAGGCTTTCTCCAAGGCTTATTACTAAGGCATAGATTTTGGAATACCTTGTCATCCAAGTCACTAAAGTCACTTTTGGAGGCATTAGTTGCATGTGAGGGAGGACCCCAAATGATCAAGGAAGATGGAGGTTCCCGATAATTCCAGGGACGTCACATATCCTAGTACTGTTTCCCCCGAAGCTCGCTTAACTGGCAATCTCTTGCCACTAAAGTACATTTTTTTGGTGTTTGAAGAGGGGCGAAGAATAAGGTTCACATTACTTTGAACATGTTTTGGGCCCTCAAAGCTACATTCTTTGCTTTCAAGGCTTCTTTTGAAGCATTTTGGGGTGATTCTTGAGCCATTTTGGAGTGATTTCACACATAGTTCTCCTTACATAGGTTCAAGAACATTAAGAAGAGTGTTCTTTGTACTTGGAAAACAAATATTTAGCTTTGGGAATGTGTTTTTAGCCACACTAATAAATCTATAGGTTTCTTGAAAGGTTTTCAGTTGTGATGGGAGCAGCCACTACAAGATTATACAGGTTTTTGAGCTTAAAGAACAGAGTTGACAAATACTTGCAGGTGTTGTTGGCTAGTGCTTGGGATGTGAATTCAGCCTTTTAGTGCCATTTTACTACATATATTGATCACATAAACATTATGTATGCTTTTGTGGATACTTCTTATGTATGTCCATGTGATCATTGATATAGTGGTCACATTTTTGCATAAAGCCTTTGATGTTGATAAAGAGGTCTTGCAGATGTTTTCTTAACTGTGAGACACCTAGATGTTTGGGTGCACGTGGAAGACTTATCGAACCTCTCCATAGGAGATGTATGCTAGTTTTTCATAGGTCCTTGCTAAGCCTAGTTGGCTTCTTTCGATTAACTAATTATATGCAATGGAATAAGTGATTCACTATGCAGGTTTACATGTAAGTGCTTGCAATTTTAGGAGCTTTTGACACTCATCATATGTATGTGCCAATTTAGAGGACCCAATGGAAGCTAGTAAATGGAATCTCAAAGAAGCCTACTAACATGAATGAAGATGATTGGCATGAGTTGGATGAAATGGCTACGTCTACTGTTCGATTGCACCTAGCAGATAATTTTTACTTTACAATATTGGTCTTTGAAAGTGCAAAGGAGATTTGGAAGAAGTTATGCAATACATATGAAAAAGAAACGACATCAAATAAAGTGTACTTGATGAGAAAGTTATATGACCTTCACATGAAGGACACAAATAGTCTTACTACTCATCTAAATGCGTTTGATATTATATTCTCTTAGTTATATGCTTAGAAAATGGAGATGGATAATGAAATGAAAGCAGCCTTGTTGCTATGCATCTTTCCATCATCATGAGATATGTTTTGCACAACTATTAGCAATAATGCACCAAGTGGTAAACTAATCTATGATGACATATGTGGTGCACACTTGAGTGAGGAGATCAATAGAAAGTCTATGGCTGAAACTTAGAGTGGAGATGCATATAATATTTGTGATTCTTACCAAGGAAAAAATGAGCAACATGGTAGGATGTTGGAACTCAAGGTCAAGGACAAGGCATTGGAGCACATCTAAGAGGTGGACACACAAGAAGAAGGAGCAAGTAGGGAGCTCCAAGAAGTACATGTCAAATTATCAGAAGAATCCCCTACAAAAATAGTGATTTCCATCACTAAAACCATTGTAAATACCATTTTCTATTTTTGTAGCTCCATTTTGTGCAAGCTGAGGAGTCCTCGAGCTTGAGGAGCATTAGAAGTATCATCCTACTAGTTTTCATAATTTTTAGACTCCCTTTGAGCCTTCAAATAAGCCCTAGAACCTTATTTTTAACTAGGCCGGACACTAGGTTTGGACAGGGCCAAAACTAGTCTAAAAACTATAAAAAGAGCTAGAGAGCTCATTTTTGAGGTTAGCTTCTCGTAGATTTCAGTTTTGTAATAGATTTCTTTAGTAATCAAAGCCCTTCCATTGTTCCTCTCTTTGATCTCACTGTGCACGTGTGTGTGTGTATGTGTGTGCATGTTTGTGTGCTTTCACTCACGCACTTGTGCCTTCACTTGCTCGTGGTCTTCATACCGGTCCTCACGTCTCTGCGGATTGACAAGTAAAGGAGGTGGTGCTTACGCTTGAGCTACACCAAATTTTGGCGCCGTTGCCGGGGAGAGAGCTTCGAGGACGAGCATTGTGATCGTAGATTTGCGACGTTGGAAGGTAAAAAAACTGTCATTTTTGTTCATTTTCTGATTTTTCTTCTTCATCTTCTTCATCTTCTTCATCATCGTCATCTCCACCTTCCATCTTCTTCTTCATAGAAATTTCTTGTTTTTTAGTGCATTTTCACCATTTTCATACCATTTTTCATGCATTATTGTTTGGGAAGGAGTTAGGAAGTGCAAGGGAGAACAAGCGCCTGTGTTTTTCATGATTTTCTGCTCATATGGAGCTCGCCATTGCTCGGCGCTCAAAAATTCGAAGTTCCCACCAAAAAACGCGATTCTGTTATGAAAATCGCGATTCTTTGAAAATTCAATTTTTTTTGAAAATCACGATTTTCTGTTTCCCGCCTAAAAGCTTACTGAAAGAATCACAATTCTGTGGTCAGAATTGCGATTTTGTGGTTGTGCTCAAAATCGTGATTCTCACAAATCATGATTTTTAGCCAAAAACACGATTCTGTGAGAACACGATTCTCTAAAACATGATTTTGTGAAAAAACGATTCTCTAAGACAAAATCGTGATTTTCATGTCAAAAAACACGATTCTGAGAACCACAATTTTGTGAAAAACACGATTCTGTGAAAACACGATTCTGTGAAAACACGATTCTCTGAGACAAAATCGCGATTCTCTAGAACACAATTCTGTGAAACACGATTTTGTGAAAACACGATTTTGTGAAACACGATTCTGAGAACCACGATTTTGTGAAAAACACGATTTTGTGAATCACGATTCTCTGAGACAAAATCGCAATTCTCTAGAACACGATTCTATGAAACACGATCCTGTGAAAACACGATTTTTTGAATCACGATTCTATGAAAACACGATTTTGTGAAAACACGATTCTCTACTCAAAATCGCGATTCTCACCAATCATGATTTTCAGCAAAAACACGATTTTGTGAAAAGGCGATTCTGTGAAAACACGATTCTCTGCTCAAAATCGTGATTCTCAAAAACACAATTCTCTGCTCAAAATCACGATTCTCACAAATCACGATTTTCAGCCAAAAACACGATTTTGTGAAAACACGATTCTCAAGGTACAAAATCGCGATTCTATGATTTCATAGCATCGCGATTCTATTGTTCACAAAATCGCGATTCTCTTGAACTTCACAAAATCGCGATTCTCTTGGAGTTCACAAAATCGCGATTCTCTTGAAGTTCACAAAATCGCGATTCTCTTGAGTTCACAAAATTGCAATTCTCTTGATTTCACAAAATCGCGATTTTGTCCAAAAGGTCCTGTTTGCCTGTTTTGACCCCCAGGAGCCTGATTTGACATAACTTTTTCATCCAAAGTCCATTTTTTGAGCTCTATAGCTCGTTGGAAAGCTCGTTTCAAATCCTACACGGCCTCAACTATTTTTTATAAGAATAATGCATTGATTTTCAGCTAGACTAATTTGAAGTTGGGCCTCAAGTGGGACTAGGAAACCAAGGGGGCTCCCAAGGATTTTTGAGCAATACCAAGGGGGAGAAAAATTGTATCATGGGAAAGAAAAAAACAAAAGAGAGAAGAAAGGGGGCTAAGATGGGAAACGAGAAGGGAGATAAACATGAAGTGCATGAAATAATCTCGCATGAGTGTGAAACATCTAGAGAAAAATTGCAAGGAGTCAAGGAAACAGAGGAAATGTCTAGGGGGGTGGGATCCTTATTTGCAACAAGAGAATATGATAATACTTTTGTGGATATCAGGATAGGATATGACTATAGAAGGTTGAGTGCATATATCAATCCTCATTGTGAGTGGAATTTAATTCATATTGACCTATTGACCATTATTTTTTAGAACATTCAACCAACAACTCATTCTTCTATCCTCATGGATGATGAACATTATGAATGCATGGGTCAAGTTGTGTTGCCTGTTATGGTCGATGATATGCAATGTTCGGAAACATTCTTTGTCATGGATTGTATAGATGAAGACTTGATCATTGGCACCCAAAGGTTCATTACACAAAATCATCAAGAATTTGAGGAGTCTTCTCCACCTAATACCCGTGCTTCTACATATTTGTCAATGGAAAATCCTAATGACTATCCGCCTTATGATAATTGGGGGCAAAATCATCTTTCGAAAGAGTGTGCTTTTCATGAAAAAAAAATTCTTTCTACTCATGTTTTTGAATCTAATCCTTCTTTGAGTAAATCACAGGAAACCTTAGAGAATGGAGAAATGGAGGACTCCAAGTGTTTGGGGGATGTGGAAGGACCCTCTCTTCCTGTAAATTTGGATTCCCCTCATGAAGCCATAAGCAGGGATGATCTACACTCATATGGTCAAGAAGGAGATGATCAACCAATGCTTTGTATCACTGATGTGGAAAAGGATCTCGACTCTAGGATGAATCATGACAATCCATCACCCATTTGTACACCTAGGGATTCTATGTGTAATAAGGATAAATGTCTCAATGAATCTCTAGATCAATCTCAAACCACACAACCCATTGATCCCTTGCATAAGTCTGATGTATGTATAGAAGATCAACCCTTGTTGCATTCCCCATGTCAAGATGAGTTTTCTCAAAAAACTCACATAGAAGGCCCAAAAGACCCTTACATCGAGAAACAGAAATCACATTTTCTTGGTAATGTCAAGCAAATTTGGGTGGCCAAGAAATTACTTAGAGCCCAACCAAATCGCACTATGATATGGGTACCAAAGAAAGCCCTTGCACAAAATCAGTCCCCTCACACTAGACTTCAAAATCTATGGTCTAGGCCTACCATGACTTATCCTCAAGAAAGACCACTTCCAATCCAAGGATCCCAAGCAATCAAGCCTAAGCTCAGAAAATCCAAGGGGGGACTTCAAGGCAACAACCTGCACAACAAAGACACCAAGGCGAGGTAAAGGACTGAATCAAGCACAGAGCTCCAATAAAGATCAAAGAACCTCTTCTGCAAGGATATGGGTTTGGAAGACGAAAGTACTGATAGCATCCACCAAAGTAAAGAGCCAACCACGATGGATCAAACCCTCACGGAATCATTCAAACATGAAGCGGCCAAAGGTGATCACTGCCCAGTCACAGACCGTTCTCAAATGGATCCCTATAAGGAGGAATGATCAGTTGTCAGCTCGAGATAGAATGGATACCTCCAACAAAGATGGCATCAACATCTGCAAGTGACATCAAGCCTCGAGGAGCGACAACCATGTGCTCCTTGCACAACCCTGTCTTTTGCACCATTCAGGTCATGCATTTCCAAAGTATGCACTCATATAGGGCCACATTACATGGCTGTGCATAGACACACTTGAGAATCCCAAGCACAAGAGCACATTGACATATGTCAAATATTTCTATTGATACTAACTTTTGTGTTCTTGTTTTGTGATATTTTTTCCTCAAAAAAATAAAAAGGGAAGAAAGAGTGGGAGCAAATAAAAAAAAGAGAGAGAGAGAGAGAGTGAGAGAGAGCTTGTTCCCAGGTTTGGCTCATGGAACATGAATAAGTCATGCTTAGTTGAAGGTGGAACCATGGCTTGGGTAGAAGTGTGTCTCGGCTTGCAGCTACTATTATTGTTGCCTTATCTGGTAGATGTCAAGCACTTGGCAAGAACATGGCATCCATCCACAACTATTGTTTCCCCTTACCATGGTAGGAGGGAAGAGTTTGAAGGTGTGAAGACTCCTCCTTAGGGGGAGGTACAGAGAAGAAAGGGGACAGGGCACAACACTCAAAGAATTTCATCAGTGAACTATCAACATGGACACTTTTCGACAATGAAAGACTAGCTGATGGTCCATCACAATGCTAGGTATACAACACGAAGAATAGACTATCGATCGACCTTTCATGGTAAGGATCCTTTACTTGGGTATCACGACAACACTGCTAGATTAGGAAACCTCTTCATCAGCATACCCTTGAGCAATTAGCTCAAGACCCCTAATTTTTGCACCATACTTCTTCCAATGCATTGTCCAAGTAAGCATGCATAGGGCTACATTACAAGGCCGTGCACAAGGCACATAATTTTTTCAACCCATGCACTAACACACTTACCCATCATTTACTATGGGTTATGAGTAATTGGCATGACTACTCTGGACATCATCTTTAGAAGAGCTAAAGAACATCCTGGGGGCAACATCAATACCTAGGAAGCAATTTGAAGCTAGCAGTTGCTCCAACTCAATCTTGATAACCTCTTTTGAGCAACTCACAATCTTTGAAAGCTCACAACGACGCATTCATGCGGAATCCACGAAAGAAGCACATACCAAGGGACTATGACCTGCAAAGGCTTGCAGTGACAAATGAAGAACCGGACAACCAACGCTGCCAAATTTGGAAGTTAGACGACTCTTGTTCATACAGAATGGATACTACCTCTCAAAGCACTACATGGAACAACCACTACAACAAGGGTCTGTCAAGGATGACAGACTCGAGAGGGGGGGGAGTGTTGGAACTCAAGGTCAAGGACAAGGCATAGGAGCACATCTAAGAGGTGGAAACACAAGAAGAAGGAGCAAGTAGGGAGCTCCAAGAAGTACATGTAAAATTATCAGAAGAATCCCCTACAAAAATAGTGATTTCCATCACTAAAACCATTGTAAATACCATTTTCTATTTTTGTAGCTCCATTTTGTGCAAGCCGAGGAGTCCTCAAGCTTGAGGAGCATTAGAAGTATCATCCTACCAGTTTTCATAATTTTTAGACTTCGTTTGAGCCTTCAAATAAGCGCTAGAACCTAATTTTTAACTAGGCCAGACATTAGGTCTGGACAGGGCCAAAACTAGTCTAAAAACTATAAAAAGAGCTAGAGAGCTCATTTTCGAGGTTAGCTTCTTGTAGATTTCAGTTTTGTAATAGATTTCTTTTGTAATCAAAGCCCTTCCATTGTTCCTCTCTTTGATCTTACCGTGTGCGCGTGTGTGTGTATGTGTGTGCATGTTTGTGTGCTTTCACTCACGCACTTGTGCCTTCACTTGCTCGTGGTCTTCATACCGGTCCTCACGTCTCTGCGGATTGACAAGTAAAGGAGGTGGTGCTTACGCTTGAGCTACATAGGAGTAAGAACAAGGAAAAGAATAGTCAACAGACTAAGAGTAGGAGTAAATCAAGGAAGAGGGATATTGAGTGCCATTATTGTCATAAGAAAGGACACATGAAGAAAGATGGCTATGTGTTAAAAAATGGTAAAGGTAAAGGATAAAATGTTGATGGGCATGTTAACTTCAACTGCACCTGGCATTTAATGTTTGCTTTACAATATTGTATTATGAAAGGGCAGAGGACTTTTGGAAGAAGTTATGCAATACATATGAAAAAAAATGGCATCAAATAAAATGTATCTAATGAGAAAACTATATGACCTTCTCATGAAGGACTCAAATAATATTACTGCTCATCTAAATGAGTTTGATGCTATATTCTCTTAGTTTTGAGTTCAAAAAATGTAGATGGATCACTAAATGAAAGAATTCTTGTTGCTATGCACCTTTCCATCATCATGGGATACATTTTTCACAACTATTAGCAATAGTGCACCTAGTGGTAAACTGGTCTATGATGACATATCTAGAGCATTCTTGAGTGAGGAGATCCATAGAAAGTCTATGGTTGGCACTTAGAGTGGAGATGCACATAATGTTCATGATTCTTAGCAAGGAAAGAATGAACAACATCGAAGGGGCAAGAATAAGGAAAATAATGGTAAATGAAATAAGAGTAGAAATAAATCACAGAAGAGGGATATTGAGTGCCATTATTTTCATAAGATAGGACATATAAGGAAAGGCTTTTATGCATTAAAGAATGCTAAAGTTAAAAAATAGATCATGTAGGGAAAGACAAAGAGAGGAAAATAGGGGGAAGAATTTTGAAAATTCACATGTACCACCCATTAGAGTCAATAGAAATCAACCCCAAAAAGTTAGAAACATGAGGAGTAATAGAAAAAATGAGAACCTCAACATTCCACAAAGAAATTATAGGAAAAAGTTTCAAGGGAAGTGTAGGAGATTAAGACCATCTCAAGTGGTGAGAAGCATGAAAAATCAGTATGATAAATCAATTGACCCATGTGACCATGTAGCAAAATTCAAAAAAATTCTAAGAGCTGAGGAGGTGGAAGATTACTTCACTCAATATGAATCCTTTGGATTGACATTGGTTGGTTCCATACTTATGTGGTTTCAACCACTCACTAGGGAGAGTTTTTCCAACATTAAGACATCATTAGAAGAGTTTATAGGTGAATTTTCAAAGAGAGGTATCAAAGATGGTACTTCTACCCTTATTCAAACCTTTAAACAAAACCCTAATGAAACAATGAGGTTGGCAACCAAGAGACTCAAACAACATCAAGACAGATGTCCAACCCAAGAGAGACCATCTACGCAAAGAAGAACATCTTTGTTCACAGAAGGATTAGCAAATGCACAATCGAGAACCATGGTGTACTGCAAAAGATGTGAAGATTTGAATGAGTGCATAAAAGAAGCTATAGACTTGGATGACAATAGCGACAAATGAATTATCCACAACAATAGGTAATAAATATCACATATTGAAGAATTGGCCAAAGCAATTGCTAAAAATCTAGGATTATGAATCCAACAAAATAATCGTCAAACACCTTAGAACAATAATTATTTCAACTATAACAGGATCATCCTACAAACGTTTTACAGATGCCTAGAAATCTATTTCACGGAGACAAGAGAGTTGTGCAATTCTTTCAGCTAGAAAGAAATTGGAACAATCTCATGGGGGATAGAGGTCCATTTAAAAATTCATTTGGTAGAGAAAGACTAGCACATCAAGATAATCATCAATTAAAGGAAAAACAAACTCGTGAGGTGCCTAAACCTGTCTTAAGAAAACAATCTCCTTTGCCCACAAATGTAGTGCCTATCAATAACAATAAATCATATCTTAACATACACACCTTAAGACTCAAAAATAGATGAGTGAGAGATAGAGAGAGAATAGACGAGATTTCAAGTGTAATGGTAAGTTATGAGGCTCACCTACACTATCTATATTCCAATTCAATTACAATGTGTGAATATGATACAAATTGACAATATCTATATATAGGCAGAAATAGGAACTAAATAAAAGAAATTGTGTGCCTAGAGGTATGAAGAGTGTGTGTGGGAATATGGAGAATACGAACAATTAAGAACTGTTTTACAACAAACCCAAATTATGATCAACCTAAATAAAAAATGAGTGACCTAGCAAGTAAGAACGGAAATAGACTTGCTACTCACAATAAATCAACAATGAATGTTGATGGTAAGCTAGCAAAATCTCCTCCAAATAATCACCAAGATGTAGACCACAACTCCTCCAAAAATCACCAAGATGTAGACCACAACTCCTCCAAGAGTGTGAGAACTCCACCTCCAAGATGGCCTCCAAGATCTCCTCCAAGCTTGAGAAGATTGATCACCTCCAAGTTGCAAGCACTCTTGCTAGAGCTTGTGTGATGATAAACAATGAGGATAGAACAAATACGATGACTATAAAATCTGAGGATTCCACCCGCTGATTCTTTTGCTCATAGAACAAATACGATGACTACAAAATATGAGGATTCCACCCGCTGATTCTTTTGTTAGAATATTGTAAAGAAAACAATATATGTTTGTTGGTTAAAAGTGTTGGACAATCGAGATATTGTTGGATAACTTTGGCATTTCTTCCAACAGAGTCAAAGAAGACCCAAGAAAATCCATAGTAAATTTAGAAGAACCAACTAAAGAAGAAATTGTAGCAGCTCAGAGGAAGTCCAAGCAGATTTTATACCTCACCCTCCCATGATTCCAAGCAAAAACTTTATGATTATTATTTGTAGGGGAGTGAGGAAAAAAGGAAGGTGTGAAAAGTAGTAGTAGAAGATGCTTGAAGGTTTCTCAGACAATGTCATATATTGGACTAAAGATGAAGTCACAATTTATGAAAAATTGCATGAGAGTCTCATGAATGCTATGAAATAAACCACTTTTGTCAAAATAGAAAAAGAGTTGAAGCAATTGTTTGATGCTTTGTGCTTAGGACATGCCTATTCAAGATGAACAAAGAAAATTTGAACAACCAACACTACTGCTGATGGAAGCACTTCCAAGCCTATTTCCTAAAAGCTCAATATTGATCCATAGGATGGATCAATTGTGGATTCCTCAACCACCTGAGGAAGAAGAAGTTTTTGAAGAGAATGAGGATGACATCGAGGACTACCATTTGATTCAAGATATAGAGATGTCATCTCAAGAAGCAAAACAATTGGAAGAATTTGATATTCAAAAGATCAAAAAACTTGAAAAGGAAGCTAACATAGATTATTTTGATGCTTCCATGGGTTTTGTATTCAATCTATCCATGATGATCAAGACGAGCAGCAAGAAAATAGTGGTTGTGACCACTACAAAGGAAAAAAGTTCTCAAAAAATTTGCAAGAAAACAAGATGCCAATAGCTCAATGAGTTAATGAAATGAAAAAAATGATAACAATATCTAAAGATTTGATGAGACATAATGTGGGAATAGATGAAAAAAATCACAAGTCTGAAAGAGGTACTCAAAGATTATCTAAATTGTTTTTCAAAAGCTTCAAGATTGGCAATAATATCATGAATCAATATGCTAATGAAGTGGTAATGAACCTCTATATGCTTTCTCCTTGCATAAAACATGGGATTGTTAGCTAGGTAGATGCTTGAAATGTTGTCTCCATAAAGAGGAAACTCCTCCACTTCAACTTCCAAGTCCTTAAGTTGCTTCTTAAGTCATAATAGCTCACATGTAGCCGATGCTAAACCTTTTTATACAGCCTCTGTGGATGAAAGAGCAATAGTGGGTTACTTCTTAGAGCTCCATGAGATCACTTTTGTACCTATTATGAAAACATAATTGTTGGTGCAGAGCAATCAACAATTGAAGTTTTAATGAAGGTTTGGAAGTCAAGGACTGAAGAAAAATTCAAGTTGTGAAGCATGAAGGAAGAATACATCCAAAAGATGAAGAGATGTACACATATGTACATTAATACAGAGATAGTTCACTTATACTTTTGTATAGTCATGATATTGTAAATATTTGCCTATATATATACAAGTAAAAAGTTGGGGCAAATATGAGAGAGCATGAGAATAGAGAAATCAGTAGTTGTATGAGTCATTAAACATCTTAGAAGTGAGTTGAGTCTCTCTCATCACTCAGTTGAAAATCTCTTCAGGAATGGAAGAAAAATTGTACCTGATGTTTCTGAGCATTCTCCTTCAGTGCTTGATCATTTCAAGAAATCTTTTGTAGATGTCTAAGTCCATATTTAATAAGTCTATGGTTAAAGTTTGAGAGCCTAATTGTAAACAGGCTGTGAGAATTATGTGTAGGAACATTCATATGTGAAGAAGTGTTCACTGGTTCTTGAAACAGGCGCAAAATTTGATGTTAATGTTTTGGTCAGTTCTCCTTCCACAGTGTAAAGTTTTGAGCAAGCAAGCACTCAATCTTTAAGTTGGAAGGTAAGCTATCTGTGGCTAAAAGAATTGTCATAAACGGGTTCCAGATTGAGAGAACCAAGTGTTAAAAGTTATAGGTGTCTAAATCAACTTCGCAGAAGAGCAGTTTTAGACATAGGTAACTTTTTGAGATCATTTCTCAAGATATACCGAATCTTTTGGAGTGATTCAACTTGGAGAAGGTGCACAAACTGTAGGCGACACTTGTGCAAAGTTTCATGAAAAAACTTTACACAATTGATAAGTTAATTAGAGAGATATATGCAACAAACTTTCTGTGTAGTCATCTCCTTCACAGATTTTTCAAAATCTTCATAATTGATTATTGATCCTCTAAGTTTGATGAAGGTTTGAGTTACTCTTGTTATAGGGGTGATCTAATTACAAGAGTAGCCTCTTCTTTTGGAGATTAACACTCTCCATCAGTGGTATCAGAGCAAGAAGCATCAAAATTGAAGGAAGGAGGATCTCGACTGCTGCAGGTGCAAAGAATTCAACATCTGAAGGTTCAAAAGGTGAAAGCTTGAGGACAAAGCTTGAGAAGGAGGTCATATGACATCAAGGAAGACAAAAGGAACATTATTCGAAGTAAAGGTACATCTATTACTCATAAAGATTAAAGAATTCAATATACAGGTGAAGAAAGGATGGGAGATTTTCTTGAAATAGAGAAGTTGGATAGAGAGAACTATCCAGCATGGTCAATGAGGATGGAAGCTCATCTTATGAGCAAAGACTTGATAGCTTATATTACAGGTGAAGAAGAAAAGCCTCAGGTCAGAGATCCTAGTGTTCCAACTAGGGAAGAATTATCAGATTTGAAGAATTGGATGAAGAGAGATGCTCAAGCTAGGAGCATTATCTATATGACAGTCAATGACTACTTGCTACCTCACATTAGAGGTCTTGAAAGTGCAAGTGATATATGGAATGCTTTGGAGGAGCATTTTCAAAACACCACAAAGTCAAGGAAGGCATCTTTGTGGGCAAAATTTACTACTTTCAAGAAGAAGGCTTCTCAATCCATCTCAGACTATGTAACAAGGATGAAGGACATTGCAGATGCTTTAGGAGCAGTTGATGAAGACATTGAGGAGGATAAATTGGTAAGGCAAATCCTCACAGGGTTGAGAGGTGATGACAAATGGAAGACATCCATTTTGTCTACTGAATTATCTCTTGATCATTTTACTCCTGACTTAAATCAGTTGCTAGGACATATGTTAGCCTTTGAGCAGGATGTCAAAGGTGAAGGTGACAAGAGTACAGGTCATGCAATGTATTCAAAGGATAAGAAGAAAAATAGCAAAGGGAAGCAACAAGCAAATGAAGATGAAGGCACAACTAGTCAAGCCAACTTGGTGGATATAATCAGAATTTTAATTCAAGAGGAAGAGGTGGCAGAAATCAAAGAGGTAATTTCAGAGGTAGAGGTAGTAGAGGTTACTTTGGAAGAAATGCAGGTAGAGGATTCCAAAGTCAACAATACAAAAATACCTACTACAATTATGCTTCAGATCAGAAGGAGGATTCAACATTGATAATGAATGCAACTTGTGAAAGACAAAGTGAAGACCAAAGAGTCTTCTACATTGACTCAGGGTGTAGCAATCACCTGAGTGGCAACATAGCTTTGATGACTGATTTGAAAATAAAGTAACTAATCATGTAGTTCAAACACGTGACAATACAAAGCACAATGTGAAGTCGATTGGATCAGTGAAGGCCAAGGATGGAAGTACCCTCTTGAGTAAGGTCTTGTATGTTCCTACAATTCCTAAGAATCTGATAAGTGTAGGAGAAATTGTTGAAAAAGGTTATGAAGTTGGATTCACTAATGAAGGAGTGTTTGTGGAAGACCCTAGCAATGGGTATAAATAGATTGTTTCAGGTAAGAAAGAAGGAAGATTCTTTACATTGAAGATCCAAGGTAATGTTGGTCATGCCTTGTTCACTTATGGAGGCATAAGATCTCTGAGTTAGATCTTTGGCACAAGAGGCTTGGACATTTCAATGAAAGAGGTATCAAAGATATGGTTAACAATGGTTCAGTGTTTGGATTGCCTAATGTTGCAGGTCAACATATGACATAAAGATGTGAGGCATGTCAATTAGGTAAGGCTCATAAGCAATCTTATTCCAAGCATGGTTTTATGTATTCAGAGAAGCTTGAATTGGTACACACAGATGTGTGGGGACCATCAAAAGATTTTAGTATCAATGGTTCAAGGTATTATGTGATCTATGTTGATGATGCTACCGGATGGATCACTATAAATGTGATCAAAGATAAGTCAGAGGTATTCAATACATTTAAACACTATCATGTGTATGCAGAGAGACTTACAGGTCATAAGTTGAAGAGACTAAGGTCAGATGGAGGGGGAGAGTATTTCTCTAATGAGTTCAGTGATTACTTGTGGAATGCAGGTATAAAGAGAGAGGCTACTTGTAGGTACTCTCCTCAACAAAATGGTGTAGAAGTAGAGCTTGAGAAATGAACTTAACAAGTCACCTATGTCTAAAACTGTTCTTCTGAGAAGTCGATTCAGACACCTAAAACTTCTAACACTTGGTTCTCTCAATCTGGAAGCAGTTTATGCAAATGCTTTTAGCCATAGAGAGCTTACCTTCCAACTTAAAGATTGAGTACTTGCTTGCTCAAAACTTTACATTGTGGAAGGATAACTGACCAAAACATTAACATCGAATTTTATGCCTATTTCAGAAAACAGTGAGCACTTCTTCACATATGAATGTTCCTACTCATAATTCTCATAGCCTGTTTACAATTAGGCTCTCAAAATTTAATCATAGACTTGTTAACTATGGAACTAGACATCTACAAAAGGATTCTTGAAATGATCAAGCATAGAAGGAGAAAACACAGAAACATCGGGCACAATTTTTCTTCATTACCAAAGAACTTTTACATCTAGATGAGAGAGCTAATCTTCATGCTTCTCAAGAGTCTAATTACTTATAATTCTTTTGGATTCTTGTATTCTACACTCTCTCATCTTTGCCCCGACATTTTTCCTTGTATATATAGGTAAATATTTACAAGCTTCTGACTATACAAAAGTATAAGTAAACTATCTTTGAATTAATGTACATATGTGTACACATCTTCATCTTCTAGATATGCACTTCCTTCATACTTCATATCTTGATCTTTTCTTCAGTCCTTGGCTTTAACTCTTCATCAAAACATCAATTGTTGATTGCCCTGCACCAACAACTACTACTACTACTACTACGACTACTACTACTACTACTACTACTACTACTACTACTACTACTACTACTACTACTACTACTACTACTACTACTACTACTACCAATGATTTACACCATTTTAAGTGGTGTATAAAAAGTTTTTTGATGATTCCATGGAAAATATTTGATCAAATGATCCGTTCCATAATCCTCACAATAACCCTCAATTTTACATTTGAAGTTTGTAGAAGTTTCATGATAATCCTGCAAGAAGTGTTCACTATCACATCCCTATCATGAACCCTTTGTCATGAGGAAGGAGATAAGGAAGAGAGCTCACTCACACATTCTCACACTCAAAGAGGTTCACACACATAGATTGAGGCAAGGAAGAGTGATCTTCTTCTTCTTCTTCTTCTTCTTCTTCTTCTTCTTCTTCTTCTTCTTCTTCTTCTTCTTCTTCTTCTTCTTCTTCTTCTTCTTCTTCTTCTTCTTTTTCTTCTTTTTCTTCTTCTTGTACTTCTTCTATTATATAAAAGGAATATATAAGAATGACCTAAAAAAACAATACAACTAGTCCAATATATAAAGAAAAGTACATAAGGAAAACCCTAATGTCTACAAATGAGTTAGATGGAAGGAACCAAATGTGCCATCAGTCTCAGTAGATAAATCTAGTAAAGCTCAATGAAGTATCCTTGACATATACTAGTGTGACCACTATACATGTCAGAGAAATGAAAAAAGTGATACATGTCATCCTGGATCATCACATGTTGAGCTTGATATCTCAACACCCCCCTTAAGTTCAACCTCATGTCTTGTAATCCAAGCATCTTGTGAAACTTCTTCAACTTCTCAGCTCCAAGTGCTTTAGTGAAAATATCAGCAACCTACTCATGTCTACTCACATAAACAAGGTCAATATCACTTGCTTATACCTTTTCCTTGATGAAATGATAATGCACCTCCATATGCTTCATTCTAGCATGGAAAATAGGGTTCCGTGCTAACTACATGCTATTGAGATTATCATAATAGATGATGGCTTTTGCACTTCCACACCTAAATATGACAGTAGCATCTCTAGCCATGATGCTTCACATGTTGCCATGGCAACACCTCTTTACTCAGCCTATGTACTTTATAAAGCAATTGTGGGTTGCTTCTTGCCGCTTTATGTAATAGCTACACTTCGAAGTGAGAATAGAAAGCCCCCAGTAGATCTTCTATCTGGAATACTACCAACCTGATTTGCACCGGTTATCCATGAACCTACAATTCTACACTAGCTTCATAAGACAATGCATAATCTAAAGTAGCACTCACATATTGTAGAGTGTGCCTCACAGCATCTAAATGTGGCTTCCTAGGAATGTGCATAAATTGACTTTCAAGTCCTACAATGTAGCTTAGATCAAGCCATGTATTGTGAGATATATCAAACTTCCCATAATTTTCTTGTCATAGTATAATTTTCCAATGCTTCACCAGATGTAGTATCCAACTTCAAATTCTGATCTAATGGCATAGAAATTGTCTTACAATCAACCATGCCATATTTTTGCAGCATTCTCAAGGCATATTTCTTTTTTGACATCCATACACCTCTTTTTGTATGTCTAAACTCAGTACCTACAAATTAGCACAACACACCAAGATCTTTCATATAAAATTCCTACATAAGGAGTTGCTTCACCTCTTTAATGATTTCTTCATTATCACCACCTACAATCAAGTCATCAACATAAATAGCCACAATCGTGATGCCATCATCACCCTTCCTTGCACATAGTGAATGATCTGCATCACACATAGAAAATCCAATGGTGGTTAACTAATCAAAAATCCTTGCATGCCAAGCATGAGGGGCTTGTTTAAGCCCATACAAAGCCTTTTGCATCTTGCAAACATATTTTGGGTGCTTTGAATCCTCATATCCTTGTGGTTGGTCCATGTATACTTCTTCCTGCAACTCACCTTGTAAGAAAACATTCTTCACATCCATCTGATGCAAAGTCCATCCTTTGGATGTAGCCAATGCAACAAGTGCTCCAATAGTAGACATTTTAGCTACAAGGTTGAATGTTTCCTCATAATCAATGTCATACATCTGTGCATATCCTTTTGCTACCAATCATCCTTTATACCTGCTTATGCTACCATTAGCATTGTGCTTTACCTTGTAAACCCACTTACAGTCTGTGGGTTTCTTTCCTTTTTCATTTGCATAAAGTGCATCCATCTCCTCATCCATAGCTTTCTCCCAATCTGCATTTCCAATTGCATCTTCAGAACAAGAAGGTTCACCACCTTGTATTACCTTGGTCATGTAGGCACAATGATGAGCCATGTAATTGTCATACGTCAATCGTTGCATTAAATTCTACATCCTCCCATATCTTCTTGGTCCCACATGTGCCTTTCTTACTCATAGAGTCTTCACAAAGGGCAATCCAAGTTCCTCATCAAGGCTCTTTTTAGAACTGCTTCAATCTCTATCAATGTCTTCAAAACCTATATATGTTTTACTACCAGCAGAAGGCTTTTCTTTACCTTTCTTTGATGTAGTTGATGAATTTTTTGGAGTAAAATTTCCATGCAATCTTCCACTCCATGGATTTGAGTTGCTTGGTGACGCATGAGGTCCACTCAAAACTTGAGATTCTACACTTGATTTTTCAGCATTTTATTTTTCATTCGAGTTAAGATTAAGTCCTTCTTTGGCATCTACATAGAAGCTTGACATTTCATCAAAAACCACATCTTTGCTTACCTTCACCTATTGTGTGAGTGGTTTATAAAATTTATATCCTTTTTGCTCAAGGGAGTATCCAATGAAGATACATTTTTTTGCTTTTGGATCAGTGTCATCCTCTACTCATCTAGAACATGTAGATATGCAATACAACCAAATACTCTTATATGTGATATGGTCATCAATGAAAGTAACATAAAACCTGCAACCACCCATAGATGTGGTCTTTGTTGGACCCCAAACATATGTATGTACTATTTCTAGTATGTTGTCACTAACATGCTTGTCATGTGGAAATGATGCTCTTGATTGTTTTCCAAATTGACATGTTGCACATACCTTTTGCATTTTTGCAACTTTGAAATTTGGTAGTCCATGCACAATCCCCTTTGACTACATCAATTTTAGCCTCTGCAAGTTTGCATGTCCAATTCGTTTGTGCCACGTCTCTATATCTACAATAACTCCTGCACCTTTTGCAAACATGGTTGCATTCATTTCAGGAATCTTCATATTTAAGGTGAACATCCTATCCACTTTGTTTCCTTTGCAACCAATTGTCCATCTTGCTTGTACTCTTCTACATATAATCCATCAGCATTGAACCTGACTTGTAATCCCTAGTCAACCATTTGTCCAACAGAAACTAGATTCTTTGTTATATTTGGAACATGCATCACATCAGCAAGATGTTTTACCTTTCCATCCTCCATAGATAGTGCTATGTTTCCTGTATGCTCAATAGGATGTGATGTGGCATCACCTATTTCAACATATCCAGAAACTGGCAATGTCTCTAAAGTATTAAACCATTCCGCATGACTGGTCGTGTGATTTGAAGCACTTGAATCAACATACCAGACATTATCATTTGATTTTGAAACACCAGCAGACATCGTATTCGTCATGTGATGTTGAACCATGAACAGCTTCTCAGAATCATCTGCACTTGTGGATGCATAGTTATTTTGCTGCCTTCTGTTATTTTGATTCTTCAACCTGCAACCATGTTCAAAGTGTCCAAGTTTACCACAATTCTAGCATCCTTTATTGTCATTATCTGAATCATTTCTTTGGAAATTTCTGCGGCCTCTTTGGCTCCCACTGCCTCGAAATTGTTCTCTTCCTCCTGGATGATTATGTTGTTGACCTTTGGTCTTGGTTACTGTTTCCTCTTCCACTTTCGAGACCTCTACCTCTGCCTCTTCCTCTACTGTAGAAGAATACCTGCTCAGAACTAGGCTTTCCTTGGGAGTTTGAATCCTCACCAAGATTCTTTTCTTCAATAATCAGCATGGATACCAAATCAACAAAATTCGGAATATTTTATCTGGTCTGTATAGAAGTTTTGAACTGCTTATATGGAGCTCCTAAACCACGAAGGCACACTTCCACCTTATCATCATCATCTACATTCATGCCAATAGATGCAAGTGACTCGCATATGCTTTTGATTTTCAGTGTAGTCACTTATCGACATGCTCTTTTTCTCCAATGTATGCAGCTCGTTCTTGAGTTGCAATTTCCGTGCCTTTGTAGTGGTCCCATACAAAGTGACCAAACTATTCCAAGCCTCTTTTGGAGTCTTGGCATCCTGTATGTGTCCAATCATGCTATCCTATATGCTAAAAGATAGCCAATACATTACCTTTCGTGCTCCTTGATTCCATTCCTCATATGCTCTTAACTATTCTGCAGTCTGATTCCTCTTTGGCAACTGCGGAGCATTTTTGTTCTCTCCTTCGATGTACTTCCAGTAGCCTTTTCCCATCACGAAATTTTTCATTCTAAATCTCCAAGCATGGAAGTTGTTCTTGTCCAACTTATCGCTCATAAGCTGACTCATTCTATCTGCATTTGCCATTTCTGTAGCAATTCACAACACTGCAAAACCCTACAAGAAGCACTTTTGCTTGAACATTGCCGCACTATGATGTGACAGATCGATCTCAAAAAACACAGTTATCGTGTACCAACAGTAGACGAAATCGCTTGAAATTCTCGATCTGGAATATATGAGTGTTGTCGAACATAATGCAAGTTACAGTTTCTGAAATTGACCTGGTTTTTTTGTGGATCCCGCCTTGTGGGCTCAAAATGGAGGTCGAGATCGCTTCGAAACTTTGATCTGACAAAAACAAGTGACCCTAAGGGATAACTCCCGAAAATGTTTTGAGGTCTTCTACCTTCATGTCGATTTTGGTAGCAAATGGAGGTCGTTTGTGAATCATGTTGTGCTTGTCCTGCAGAAATGATGCTCTTGAGTGTACCAAAATGACATGTTGCACATACCTTTTGCATAACTGCAACCTTGAAATTTGTTAGTCCATTGACAATATCCTTTGATTGCATCAATTTCAACCTCTGCGAATTTGCATATCCAATTTGTTTGTGCCAGATCTCTATATCAGCAATAACTCTTAGTACTTTTGCAAACATGGCTGATTCATTTCAGGAATTTCTACAATTAAGGTGAACATCCTACCCACTTTGTTTCCTTTGGCAATCAATCTTCTATCATGTTTGTACTCTTCTACATATTATCATTAGCATTGAACCTGACTTGTAACCCCTTGTCAACCATGTCCAACAGAAACCAAATTCTTTGTTATATTTGGAACATGCAGCACATCAGCAAGACGTTTTACCTTCCCATCCTCCATAGATAGTGATATTTTTCATGTATGCTCAATAGGATGTGATGTGTCATCGCATGTTTCAACATATCTAGGAACTGGCAATTTCTACAAACTACTAAACCATTCTACATGATTGGTCATGTGATTTGAACCACCTGAATCAACATACCAAACATTACCATTTGATTTTGAAACATTAGCAGACATCATATTCATCATATGATGTTGGACCAGGAATAGCTTCTCAGAACCATCTACACTTGTGGATGCATAGTCTTTTTTGTTGCCTTCTATTATTTTTATTCTTCAACCTACAATCACATTCAAAGTGACTAGGTTTACCAAAATTCCAACATCCTTTACCATCACTACCTAAATCATTAGATTAGAAACTTCTACAACCTCTTTGGCTCTCTCTACCTCAAAATTATCCTCTACCTCTTGCATGATTCTATTGTTGATCTTGCTCTTGGTTATTGTGTTCTCTTCCACTTCTAAAGCCTTTGTCCCTATCTCTTCATCTGTCTACTTGCTCAAAACTAGGTTTCCTTGGGAGTTTGGATCCCCACCAAGATTCTTTTCTTAAATAATTAGCATGGACACCACATCAAAAAAATTTGGAATATTTTCCTTGATATGAATAGAAGTTCTAAACTGCTTATATGCAGCTCCTAAACCATGAAGGCACACCTCCACCTTATCATCATCATCCACATTCACTCCAATAGATGCAAGTGGCTCACATATGCTTTTGATTTTTAGGGTGTATTCACTTACCGACATGCCCTTTTTCTCTAGTGTATGCAGCTCATTCTTGAGTTGCAATTTTTGTGCTTTTGTATTGGTCTCATACAATATGACCAAACTATTATAAGCCTCTTTTAGAGTCTTGGCATTTTGTACATGCCTAATAATGTTAGTCTATATGCTAATAGATGGCCAATACATTACCTTTCATGGTCCTTGATTCCATTCTTCATATGCTCTTAACTGGCCCACAGTCCAATTCCTCTCAGGTAACTATGGAGTGTTTTCATTCTCTCCTTCCATGTACTTCTAGTAGCCTTTTCGCATCAAGAAATTTTTCATTCAGAATCTCCAAGCATGGAAGTTGTTCTTGTCTAGATTATCACTCATAAGCTGACCCATTCCATCTGCATTTGCTATTTCTACAACAATTCATTCCCTTTCCACTTGCTTTTGCTTGTGAAGTTGGCGTGGGAAGTATCTTCTTCATCTTCTTCCTTCTTCTTGCCTTTCTGCTTCTTATCCCTCTTATCTGCATATAGAGATTTAGTTGGATTACCATGATAGGAGTTACCTTCCTTTATGCAATTGTTGGCCTCTTGATTGAAGAGTTGTCCAAGAAAGATGTTCAAGTCTGGAGTTTGCACATCCATGATGAGATGATAAGCCGTGGTGAAATATTGCCATTGCTTATCACTTTGAATGCCATTGAGAATTTGCCTCATGATAGCTTCTTCTTCAATCAGCTCTCCAATGGATGCTAACTGATCTGCAACCTCCTTGACCTAGGTAACAAACTCTGCGATGGTTTGTTTAGGTGTCTTCTTCATTTGGTTGAACTTGTTCCAAAGATGATTCTTTCTTGCTTTGGTACTAGCAGAAAAGAGAGTCTCGAGGACATCCCAAGTCTCTTGAGATGTCTTGCATCCTCTAATATGTGGTAATAGAAAGTCAGAGATAGAGTTTAGTATGTACAACCTTGCTTGAGCATCCCTTGCACACCTAAGTGTGAGCTTATCTGTCTCCTCTTGTGTAGGTCCTCCTTTGGATCTTGGAATAGGCATAGCTTCATCACCTACTACAATTCCATAAAGATTTCTACCTTGCAAATAGGCCTTCATTCTGATTTGCCAAGCCATGTAGTTGTGTCGATCAAGCTTCTCGATCATTGAGGGAAATCTGTCACCCATCTTGATCTAGCTTTGATACCACTGAAAGAACTTCGAGAAGCTTGTAGAAGGTAGAAAAGTACGTTTTGAAGCGACGAAGTTTGGTCTAGCCAACCGGCACAAGACAAGCCCTTGAGCTTATGGAGACTCAAATAGACCTTATAAGCATGTGATAAGTGCAAAAAAATGCACTATGTACTTTGGAGCATCAAGGGGAAGGAGTCGATACAAAACAGATAGGTTCGCGGGTCGACTATCTCAAAAAACTTAATATCTATGGAAGAGACAATGAACTTCAAATGCTCATAGCAACCAGCGTGATTAAAATTAGAAAAAATCCTTTTATGGGAGTGATACACATAGGATTGAGTGTATATAATGCACAAAATTATAAGGAATAGGAAAAATATGCTATAGGAATGAATCAGACACTCAATGATGGTACCTCCTATTTTTTCAATAATATGCAAAGACTGACCCCGAGAATTAAAAAAACTAAAATTTTTCCCAATTTACTAAACCAAAAATTTATAGGCATAAACTAATATCTTTCAAATGAGCCATCTTGCACTCAATTTTGAGCTTTGGAGAGAGAGAGAGAGAGAGAGAGAGAGAGAGAGAGAGCAGCCTCTGCAAGATTATTGTTGGCAAAGAAGATGATGCAGAAAATTGAAGGAGCAAGATAATGATGGTCACAAGTGTATCTATATTGCTTCCATGTATTATACAAGTGATTTCAAGTCTTTACATAGACTCTAGAAGTGCTCCACGAGTTTGAAAAATGGATTTTGAATTCAAATGAAGGTGGGAATGGTTGTTGGAGGGAATCAATTCACTTTTCTATAATCTAGGAAAAGTGAAGATCTAGTTTGATCTACTTTTAGGTGATTGATTGCTTGATTGAATGCAAGTCAGCCACATTTCTACTTTTACATGTGTAAAGTTCAAGGCTTTTACAATGTAAAAGATCCATGAAAATCTGACTTCTTATACAAGATGGATCAAAAGTCACAAATATGTGTAGTTAGATGACTACAAAAATGACTTCCTATTATCGTTAGTGTCCATGTGAAAGGCCAAATGGCCACCGAACACTTCTTTGTATATGTTCTTTAATAAAACATATAGTGGTCTGGTGAGCCACATAGTGGAAGTTCGACTGCATTTGTAAGACCTAAGAAGTCTAGCTTCGTGCTGCCTATGTACTGTGTTTTTCCGCGTATTGTGCAACCTCTGAGCGGAGTACCATATACGACCCTAGGAGCTCAATTTTCTACTCTGAGGATATTTTTGTGTAGCTCTCAAGAAGGAGAGCACACTGTGGTACATCGTCATCGAAATACATCACTAGTATCAGAGTAGTTCGATGCAAAATCTTTGTTCCTTTTGTGCAAGTGAAGCGAGCACTCCCCCCCTTGGCTTTCTCCAAGGCTTACAACTAAGGCAACGACCAAGGCATAGACCTTGGCATACTTTGTCATCCGAGTCACCAAAGTCACCATTGGCATCGTTGGCTGCGCGTGAGGGAGGACCTCAATGATCAAGGAAGATAGACATTCCTGATACTTCCTGAGAGGTCATCCATCCCAGTATTGTTCCCCCCATATCTTGCTTAACAATGGCAATCTCTTGCCACTAAGCTACACTCTTGTGGTGTCTGAAGAAGAGGAAAGACTACGGTTAACATTACCTTGAACATGTTTTTGTCCCTCAAAGCTTCATTCTTTGCTTTCAAAGCCTGTTTTTCAAGCATTTTTGGGGTGTCTTTTGGAGCCATTTTGGAGTACTTTCGCACATAATTCTCTTGGCATAGGTGCAAGAAACTTAAGAACAGTATTCTTTGTACTTCTCTGACAATAAATACCAACCTTTGGGGTTGTGTTTTCAGCCACAGTCATAAAACCACATTTTTCTCGAAAGGTTTTCAGTTTTGATGGGAGCAACTACATGTTTCTCGAAAGGTTTCCAGCCTCACCATAGGAGATGTATGATAGTTGTTCATAGGTGCTCGATAAGCCTAGTTGGCTTTTATTGGTTAATGGATTATATGTAGTGGAGTCAGTGATTCACTATGCAGATAAAGATGTCCGTACTTGCAGTTTTATGATATTTTGACACTGTTTATACGCCCATTTTGCAGAGGATACTCTAGTAAAATCTTTCTCAATTTTTGGTTTTGTCAAATATACAATGGTTGATTTACTCCTTGATACACTTATTCATTGGTGTTTGGACTTTTCTAGCTCCATTGTCATTCTATTCAATTCTCTACCATCATGGCATCAGGTCACGCCCATCTGGTGGATCAAGGTCTAGTGCCAATGTTCTGAGGAGGAGCTATAACTTGTAGGGCAAAGACCATTTTGAGATTCGAAAATTTGATGGCACAAACTTTTCTCTATGGAAGAATCAGATTAAAGATGTGCTGATTCAAAGGAGGGAATGGAAGCCTGTAAATGGAATTTCAAAGAATCTTGCTGAGATGGATGAAGATGATTGGGATGAGTTAGATGAAATGGCTAGGTCCACCATTCACTTGCACCTGGCAGATAATGTGTACTTTATAGTATTAGACTGTGAAAGTGCAGAGGAGCTTTGGAAGAAGTTATGCAATATATATGGAAAAGAGACGGCATCAAATAAAGTGTATCTGATGAGAAAATTATATGACCTTCGCATGAAGGACAAAGATAGTGTTGCTGCTCATCTAAATGAGTTTGATTCTATATTCTCCTAGTTACAGGCTCAAAAAATGGATATGGATAATGAAATCAAAGTGGTATTGTTGTTATGCACCCTTCCATCATCATGGGATACGTTTTGCAAAGCTATTAGCAATAGTGCACCTAGTGGAAAACTCATCTATGATGACATATGTGGAGCACTCTTGATTGAGGAGATTCGTAGAAAATCTATGGTTGGCATTCAGAGTGGAGATGCATATAATGTTTGTGATTCTTACCAAGGAAAGAATCAGCAACATGGCACGAGCAAGAACAAGGAAAAGAATGTTCAATGGAATAAGAGTAGAAGTAAATCAAGGAAGAGGGAATATCGAATGCCATTATTTTCATAAGAAAGGACATATGAAGAAATATTGTTATGCATTAAAGAATGCTAAAGGTAAAGGGGAGAATGTTGATGGGCATGTTAAACAATTACCTGCACCATCTACTTCGACTGTGAAGATTGAAGAGATTAATGCTATTTCTGATGATGTTGATGTGTTGACACGATAGTTCTATGCCAAGTGAGGCTCTTATGGCAGAATCTCTTTCCCACACATGGCTTCTAGATTCTGGTGCTTCTTTCCATGTGAGACCACACAGAGAATGGTTCTCTAGTTATGCAGCAAAGTCTCTCGGTACCATGAGACTTGGTGACTCTTACCAATATGACATTGTGGGGATTACAGATGTGGTTGGGCAGTTCATTGATGGTTCAAAATTTACTATGCATAATGTATGCCATGTACCTCAGTTATCATGCAGTTTGATGTTAGTTGGTCAACTTGATGACCTTGGTTACAAGGTGGTCTTCTATGCTGAGTCCTTTCGCATATCAAAGGGCAATATGGTTATTGCAAAAGGAAGCAAAGTTGGCTCACTTTATCCTTTATTTGTATCACGGAAAGAACACTTGTTGGATGTTACTGAATAACCTATGGCTTGTATTTGGCATAGAATTTTGGAACATATATCTCAGAGTGGAATGGAAAATCTTTCTCATTCTGGCTACTTACCTGTGTTATAATTTCTCATTCTGGCTACTTACCTGTGTTATCTTTCTCTGATTTTTCATTTTGTGAGCATTGTGAATATGGAAAGAAAACCAAAAATGTGCATAGAACGCACATTGACTCTTCAATCCTGCCTTTAGATCTCGTTCATATGGATGTGTGTGGTGTTATGCCCACTAGGTCCTTAGGTGGTTCTCTTTACTTTTTCGCTTTCATAGATGATGCTACTAGAAAATTCTGGGTATATCCTATAAAATTGAAGGATGAGGTATTCCCTACTTTCAGAAAATGGCTTGCTTCAATTGAGACTGAAAAAGGAACTAAGCTTAAGGCTTTACATTTAGATAATGGAGGTGAGTATACCTCACATGAATTAAGCCTTCTGTCAGTCAAGAGGGATTCGTAAAGAATTTACAGCTCCTTATACCTCAGTACAGAATGGTGTAGCTGAAAGGATGAATAGAATTATTCAAAATAGAGTAGTTTCTATGTTGCATCATGCAAACCTCTCACAAGGCTTTTGGGTAGAAGTAGTATTGACTACAGTTCATGTGATTAACATTTTCACCTAGTATTTTCAAAGGTCTAAAAGTGGCACAAGAGTTATGGACAGAGAAGCCACCATATTATGATCATCTTCAAGTTTTTGGGTGTGAAGCATATGTTCATATACCCAAGAGTCTTAGACAAAAGTTGGACCATGAGTCAAAAAAATGCATTTTCCTTGGATATGGTTGAGAAGGACGATTTGGGTATTGCTTATGGGATCCTGAAACACGATCAGTGATCAGAAGTAATGATATCATTTTCAATGAGTCTAAGATGCATAAACAACCCATTAAGGAGGTTGAAGTAAGAAGAGTGGTGTTTGAGGATACTAGTCCTCTAGTTAGCATGCATAAAAGTGTTGCACATAGGGATGTTCAAGAGAATGCTGTTGATTTATTTAGGTAGTGATGTGTGTGAACACACTAGGACCGTCGAGGCACTTTTTTCCCTCTTTAGGAGGTTTTTTTCCCCTAGTTTGTATATACGCCTATTGCCCTAATGGGCTACTTATCTTTGTACATTCTCTAGTAATACATTCAGTAATGTGTGTTGTGCTCCAAGCTTCTTCTTCTTCCTTGTGTTGTTGATGTGCTTCCACAGATGTCTATTTCAAACAGTTGGTATCAGAGTAGGTTGTCGCTTCATCTAGGGCATCGTGGACACCCCTCCGGTCACAGTTTTGGCCTCTGAACGCACTATCGTAGTGCTTGTGCATGCTATTTCATCTTTTTGTGCCAAAGATATATACCAGTTTCGGTTCATTAGTATAAGCATCTCAAAGTCTACTACAGGTCTAACAGAATTCGTCTGGGTAGTTCTGTTCAACTTTTTGAGATACAATCAATTTTCTGCATCAAGGTATTTTAGTCACCGACCATGGCTGAAAGCAGTTGTATTTCGTATGTTGGTTGTTGAGGATAAGTTGGATGGTACCAACTACCCGTTATGGGCTTATATGATGCGACATGTATTGGTTGCAAAAGGATTGTGGAACATTATGCAAGGTGTTGAAAAACATCCTATCACACCTGCAACTGTTACAGCTGCAAGTACTGAAGCTGATGCAAAAGGTGTCAAAGATGATGATATTCTGCATATTCTTGTTTGTGTTGTGGTTTCTGTTGCACCTACTATAGAGCAAATTCGTTGGGATGGCAAAGATGCCTAGGCATATGCATTGATAGCTTTGTCTGTCAAACATGCCATTATTCCTCACATTCGCTCTTGCAGAACAGCTAAGGATGCTTTGGATACACTTACCACATTGTACCAAGCAAGGAATGAGGCTCGTGTTGCTTACCTCCAATGACAGTTGGAGAGTGATCAAATGAATTAAGGTGATTCTATGGATAGTTTTTTAACAAAGATCACAGGCTTGAAGGAACAATTGATTTTTGTTGATGAAGTTATACCAGATAGCTCACTTGTGCAAACCGTTCTGAGTGGTCTTCTTGATTCATATAGGAGTTTTGCTTCTACTCTTTGTTTGATGATGAAAGGCAATCCAAATGCCTTGTCATTTGAGGAGTTAGTATCTGTTCTGTTGCAGGAAGATCGGTCCAGGCAGAACAGGTCCATTATGCATGTTGCAGATCAAACTTTCTTGGCTAGGCAGAAGGGAAAAGGAAAATAGAGCTCTTCAACTATTAAGCAAAAATCTACTAATTCTGCACAATCAAAGAGGAAAGACAAACATGAAAAGAAATCAAAAAAGCAGAAATTGTTTTGCAAGTACTATAAAGGAAATGATCATATCATAAAGAACTATCCAAAACTAGCTGCTAAAGAGGCAAAGAAGAAATAGGCTAGAATGGTTGTTGCAGAGGCCTCTACATCAAAAACAAAGTCTGCTAATCTTGTGCAGGAAGAAGAATGGGTGTTTACTGCTGTTTGAAGTTTTGACCCATCTTCTCATGAGCAGTGAATTTCTGTAGTAGACTCAGATGTTTGGTACTTTGATATTGGGGCGACCAAGCATATCAACTCGTAGTGTAGTTTCTTCACTTCACTCGAGCCTGCCCCTATAGGGAATACTGTCACATGCGCCAACAACTCCTCTTATCCTGTCATGGGAGTTGGTAAGATCATTTTGACTACTACTGATGGTAGTTCTTTCACTTTGTCATATGCTTTATTTGTGCTAGGGATCAAGAAGAATCTGTTATCAGTTTCATCTTTAGCCAAGATCGGCTTGGTTGTGAAATTTTTTGATGATAGGTGTACAGTTCATGAACTATCAAATGTTGACGTGATTATTACTTCTGGCATTTTATGTTGTGGACTGTATAAGCTCATAGACTATGAAAGATCTGTGAATGATTCAGCATGTGTAGTACATGATTCTCAGGCTATGGTAGATGCAAAGCTTTGGAATGCACGCTTTGGTCATCTAAATTTTGCTAGTTTGCTATGCCTATAGAAATCTGAAATGGTGTCCTCTTTGTCCAAACTTGAGGCACCTGGTAAACATGTATATGAAGGTTGTATTTTGGGCAAACTACAGCGTTCCTCATTTCCAAAAGATGGTTCAATTCGGGCTACTCAAAAATTGCAACTTGTACATAGTAATGTTTGTGGTCCTATGCAGACACCTTCTTTTGGAAATTATCTTTACTTCGTTACCTTCATCGATGATTTTTTTAGGCGTACATGGGTATATTCATTGAAGGCAAAGTCCAAAGTGTTCATGTACTTCAAATATTTTTTTATTTTGGCTGAAAATCTATCAGCATGTAAATTGGGCACCCTCCATTCTGATTGGGGGGGAATATATGTCTTCTGATTTTAATGCATTTATGGCTAAACGTGGGATAAAACACCAGTGTATAGTGCCATATACACCTCAACAAAATGGAGTTGCTAAACGAAAGAACATGTCACTCATGGAGATGGCGAGGTGTATGGTGAAGAGTTAGGCTTTACCACATAGTTTCTGTCTTGAGGTTTTCATGTGTGCAGCATATTTACTTAACAGATGTCCCACTAAAGTGTTGCATTCTATCACTCCATATGAGGCTTGGCATGATCGCAAGCCATCTGCATGTTTTTTGTTGTTTGGCATATGCATTAGTGCCTGAACAACATCGAAGACAATCGGATGATAAAGCAGTAAAATGTATTTTTGTTGGGTACAATTCTCAAAGTAAAGGTTGTCGTTTGTATCGTCCACAGACTAAATGCATTCTGGTTAGCCGTTATGTTTTTTTAGTGGAAGATGCTATTCAGCCATTGCTTTCATGTACTAAGGAGACATCTGTTAGCTCCAAAGACATGTATGATAATTTGTTGCCTCTTTTTACAGGTGGAAAGTCTAGAGCTGGTCCTAATGAGGCAAACTCTCTGCCTTTGCAAGTTTCATATGATGATGCAGATCACTCCATTTCTGATGCATATTTACATTATGCACTTCTTGATGAGAGGGCTGATATTGAGCAGGCAAAAACTATGCCAAAACGGCTGGTGCAATCTTTGCATGACAGCAAATTAGATGCACCTCTATCATACTCGTTCAGGCTCTCATAGTGCCTGTTTTGCATCAGATTGCTATGCTATGGCTGCATCTAGTCTCTGTGATGAGAATGATCCTGTTTTGTTTGATGAAGCACAAAATTCAAAAAATGGGATGGCTGCTATGCAATATGCTATAATGAAGAATGGTACTTGGTCTTGACTTGCCTCCTGGCAAGAAGGCCATTGGGACTAAGTGGGTATACAAATTGAAGCGTAAGCCTGATGGTACAGTTGACAGGTATAAGGCTAGGCTTGTTGCAAAGGGTTATGCACAGGAAAGAGGCATTGATTTTGATAAGACCTTTGCACCTACTTGCCGAATGGCTACTGTTCGGAGCATTTGTGCACTTGCAACTCATCATGGTTGGAATGTACATGAGTTGGATATCAAAACAACATTTTTGAATGGTGACTTGCATGAAGAAGTGTATGTTTTTCAGCCCCGTGGCTTTGTGTAGAAAGAGCATGAGAATCAGGTGTGCAGTTTAGAGAAGGCATTATATGGCTTAAAGCAAGCACCACGTGCTTGGTATGAAAAGATACATGCCTATCTGATTGCACATGGTTTTGAGAACAATCCAACTGAAAGCACCTTATATGTTAAACGTGCTAATGATGTACTTATGATCATTGTGGTTTATGTTGATGACATGTTGCTCATTGGTCCTCATTAGAGGCATATTGCTGATTTTAAGGCTGATTTACATGCCTCATTTGAGATGTCTAATTTGGGGCATTTGCATCACTATTTGGGCATTCAGCTTATGCACGTTGAAGGTGGAATGGCTTTGTGTCAAACCAAATATATTGAAACATTATTGCAGCGTTTCGGCCTTGAAGACTATAAGCCTATTGCCACTCTTATGGAGACAGGTCTACGATTGAGTCTTCAGGATGCTGGAGATGCATTTGATGTTGTTCTCTATCAGTAGGCTATTGGATTCTTGATTTTGATATCTCACAGATGAGCAGGTTTATGCATTGCCCTGATGTCAAGCATTGGCAGGCGGTTAAGTAGATCTTTTGCTACTTGAGTGGCACTCGGCTACTTGGGTTGTTTTATCCCAAGGGGGGATCTCTACTGCAACATTTGCATGCTTTTTCTAACTCTAACTAGGCTAGTTGCTATGACACTCATGTGTCCACTAGTGGCTTTTGCTTCCTGTGTGGTAGCTCATGTATATCTTGGTTGATCAAGAAGCAGCCTATTATGGCCACTTCTAGTTGTGAGGCTGAGTATAGGGCAGCTTTCATAGCTATTGTTGAGTGTGTGTGGCTCAGATGCCTTATGGCTAATTTGGGTGTTGGTCAGTCTTCTGCCACCACCATCTTCACTAACAGTCAGAGCGCATTGACAGTTGCGAGGAACCCTGTGTTCCATGCTCATACTAAGCGCATTGAGGTGCATTATCATTATGTTAGGGAGAGGTTCTCTGTTGGGGAGATCAGCTTGGCATATGTGCCCACGTAGGAGAACATTGCAGACCTTTTCAAGAAAGCTCTAGCTAGAAAGAAGTTTAAAGATTTCCGCAAAGCTTTGGGCATACTTCCTTTTGTGGATTGATTCTACATAGCTTGGCACTTCCTTATACATGAGTGCCAGCTCCTTGTTCACTGCATCACTGTGAACACACTAGGACTGTCGGGGCACTTTTTTCCCTAGGAGGTTTTTTCCCCCGGCTTGTATATATGCCTATTGCCCTAATGGGCTACTTATCTTTGTACATTCTCTACTAATACATTTAGTATTGTGTGTTGTGCTCCAAGCTTCTTCTTCTTCTTTGTGTTGTTTGTGTGCTTCCGCAGACGTCTAACTCCAACAACTGTCCGATTAAATCAGTCTGCACATGTTCGTGTTCAACAACCATTGAGATGCTCTACATGTGTCTCACATCCACCTGATAGATATGTTCCAGGTTTAGATTTTGTTATGCTAATAGATTCCGGTGATCCTTCTTGCTACAAAGAGGCTATGCAGACAGAGGATCATGTCAAGTGGGAGTGTGCCATGAAGAGTGAGTTGGATTCTATCCACAAGAATGGTACTTGGGAGTTAGTACCTTTGCCAAAGGGCAAGAAAGCTTTACCATGTAAATCGTTATAGAAGTTGAAATTCACATCATATAGTGCTTCTCCAAAGTATAAAGCAAGACTTGTTGCAAAGGATCACATACCTTGACATTCTCTTTGCATGATTGATATGTGTATATATGGCTGCATGCATGAATTGACATAGAACTCCAACTATATAGCACGAATCAGCCCTTGTGAGTGTAGAATAGATCAATGATCCCACAATGCTCCTGTATAGTGTAAGGTCTTCTAGCTTCTTACCATCTTCCTTGCTTAACTTGAAATTTGAAGAAAATGAATCTTTAAATCTCTTGATTTGACATATCAAGCATGACTGAAAACACATTGAATTTGGTGAACTAGAAACTATTTCATATTTAAATATCTTTTTTCTCTTGAAATTTAAAACATTTGCATTGTGTATCATGAAAAAATAATCATAGTTGTATAAAAAATAGAAATATCACAATGAATACAAAAGATTACATCACATTAGTGGTACTTTTACAACACATCTACAAAAAGGAAGCCTTTCTTTGTAAGGTTAAAAGA
>CM035410.1:80342478-80344978 GCA_020310875.1 Ceratopteris richardii
CACTATATATCTTGATGTTTGTTTGTATTTGATGCAAAACCATAATAAAAACCTTCTTTGAATGTACCCTTAATGTACCTCAACACCCTTTGTCCTGCAACCCAATGATCTTTCCTAGGACAATGCATGAATTGAGACAACACTCCAATTGCATATGACAAATCAGGCCTAGTTAATGTAGCATAGATAAGACTACCAACCAGACTTTGATACAACTTCATATCTTTGAATTCTTGTCCTCCATATCTACTCAATTTGTGATTCACCTCCATTGGAGTAGGTGCTACCTTGCAATCGTCCATTTTAAACTTGATCAACAAATTCTTCAAATACCTTTCTTGAGTTACATACACTCCATGTTGAGTGTATGAAATATCCATGCGCAAGAAATATGACAAGTCTCCCAAGTCACTAATCTTGAACTCTTTCTCCATTTGCTTCTTTAGGATTTGTATGCCCTTCTTATCTGTACCTGTAAGAATTATATCATGAACATATATGCACATGTAAATGAACCCATCATCACTTGCTTTAACAAGCAAGCTACTATCTACTTTAGATACTTGAAAACCAAGTTCCTTCAAGAACTTCACAAGTCTATAATTCCATGCCCTTGGGGCCTACTTCAAACTATACAAAGCTCTCTTGAGCTTGCATACATGATCTGGATACCTTTCATCTCTGAATCCTTGTGGTTGCTCCATGAAGACATCATCTGAAATATAACCATTTAGAAAAGCATTTTTCACATCTAATTGACATAATCTCCAACCTTTACATGCAGCAATGGCTATGAGTGTCCTGATGGTTGTCATCTTTGCCACAAGACTATAGGTCTCATCATAATCTATACCATATCTGAGCATACCCTTTCACAACAAGTCTAGCTTTATACCTAGACACACTTCCATCTGCATACCTCTTGATTTTGTAAACCCATTGGAATCCAATAATGTTCTGACTATTTGGTTTAGGAACCAAATCCCATGTCTCATTCTCCATCAATGCATCATACTCTTCCTACATAGCTTTCTCCAATTTTCCTTAACTTTTGACTCTTCATATGTAGAAGGGTCTTCATCTCCTTTTACCATATAAGCATAATCTTTAGTAGCAAAAAAAGAAGTGTCATAGCTATACCTTGTAGGTTTCCATTTGTGTCTTGATGACCTTCTGAGTTCTCCACTTCTTGAGGTTTCTGGTTCATCACATTCTAGATCAAACCTTGGCACTTATTCAACTTCAACATGTACTTCATTGTTCTCTTCTTCATCAAATATTTGAACCTTTGATTTACCTTTCTTCTGATTCACAATTTCTTTATCACCTACATGATTAATGATTGTACTTGTATACCAAGTACCTTGCTCATCAAATGTAACATCATTTGATACAAGGAATTGTTTTGTGGATGGACTCCACAACCTATATCCCGTTTGCTTATCATCATATCGAATGAACACATCCTTTTCAGCTTTAGCTTCCAATTTATGCCTCAACTGAGATGGCACATATGCATAGGCTAAACATCTAAACACTTTGCAATGATCTAAGGTAGGTCTCTTACCCCACCATGCCTTATATGTTGTCATACCCTGCAAATCTTTACATGGTAACCTATTGGCCAAATATGTAGCTGTATTTACAGCCTCAACCCACAAATAATTTGGATACTTTTTCTCTTTCATCATGGATCTTGCAAACTCAACAAGAGTTCTATTTCTCCTTTCTGATACACCATTTTGTTGAGGAGAGTACCTGCAAGTAACTTCTTTTTTATACCTACATTCCATAAGTAATTACTAAACTCATTAGAGAAATACTCTCCCCCTCCATCTGACCTTAGTCTCTTCAACTTTTGACCTATAATTCTTTCTGCATACACATGATAATGTTTGAATGTATTAAATACCTCTGATTTATCTTTGAATACATAGATAGTGATCCACCTGGTAGCATCATCAACATAAATCACATAATATCTTGAACCATTTATACTGAAATCCTTTGAAGGTCCCCACACATCTGTATGTACCAATTCAAGCTTCTCTGAATACATGAAACCATGCTTGGAATAAGATTGCTTATGAGCCTTACCTAATTGACATGCCTCACATCTGTATGTCACATGTTGACCTGCAACAATCCAAGCACTGAAACATTGTTAACCATATCTTTAATACCTCTTTCATTAAAATGTCCAAGCCTTTTGTGCCAAAGATCTAACTCAGAGATCTTATGTTCTCCATAAGTAAACAAGGCATGACCAACATTACCTTGAATTTTCAATGTGAAGAGTCTTCCTTCTTTCTTCCCTGAAACAATTTGTTTATATCCATTGCTAGGGTCTTCCACAAAAACTCCATCATTAGTGAACCTTAGTTCATAAACTTTTTCAACAATTTGTCCTACACTTATCAGATTCTTCGGTATTGTAGGAACATACAAGAACTTACTCACAAGAGTACTTCCATCCTTGGCCTTCACTGATCCAATTGAC
>CM035410.1:80379978-80437478 GCA_020310875.1 Ceratopteris richardii
AGAAAGGAGGACCTCGACTGCTGCAGTCATAAAGAATTCAACATTTGAAGATTCAAAAGGTGAAAGCTTGAGAGCAAAGCTTGAGGAGGCCATAAGACATCAAGGAAGACAAAATGAACTTCTACAAGGATTTAATACACAGGTGAAGAAAGGATGGGAGATTCTCTTCAGATAGAGAAACTGGATAGAGAGAACTATCCAGCATGGTCAATGAGGATGGAAGCTTATCTTATGAGCAAAGACTTGATAGGTTATATTACAAGTGAAGAAGAAAAGCCTCAGTTCATAGATCCTAGTGTTCCAACTAGGGAGGAATTATCAGATTTGAAGACTTGGATTAAGAGAGATGCTCATGCCAGGAGCATTATCTATATGGCAGTTAATGAATACTTGCTACCTCACATTAGAGGTCTTGAAAGTGCAAGTGATATATGGAATGCTTTGGAGGAGCATTTCCAAAACACCACAAAGTCAAGGAAGGCATCCTTGTGGGCAGAATTTACTACATTCAAGAAGAAGGCCTCTCAATCCATCTCAGATTATGTAACAAGAATGAAGGGCATTAAAGATGCATTAGGAGCAGTTGATGAAGATATTGAGGAGGATAAATTGGTAAGCCAAATCCTTACAGGTTTGAGAGGTGATGACAAATGGAAGCCATTCATTGTGTCTACTGAATTATCACTAGATCATTTTACTCCTGATTTAAATCAGTTACACATGTCAAAGGTGATGGTGATAAAAGTGCAGGTCAAGCAATGTATTCAAAGGATAAGAAGAAGAATAGCAAAGAAAAGCAACAAATAAATGAAGATGAAGGTACAACTAGCCAAGCTAACTTCCTAAGAGGAAGAGGAGGTGGCAAAGGTAGAGGAAGAGACAGAAGTAATAAAGATGGAGTCAAAGCTTGCTGGATTTGTGGTAAGACAAATCATTTAGCTAATGATTGTTGGCATAATACTCAGTATAATGGTGGATATAATCAGAATTTTAATTCAAGAGGAAGAGGTGGCAGAAATCAAAGAGGTAATTTTAGAGGTAGAGGTAGTAGAGGCTACTTTGGAAGAAATGCAGGTAGAGGATTCCAAAGTCAACAATACAACAATACCTACTACAATTATGCTTCAGATCAGAAGGAGGATTCAACATTGATAATGAATGCAACTTGTGAAAGGCAAAGTGAAGACCAAAGAGTCTTCTACATTGACTCAGGGTGTAGCAATCCCCTGAGTGGCATTGATGACTGTTTTGGAGAGTAAGGTAACTAATCATGTAGTTCAAATAGGTGACAATACAAAGCACAATGTGAATTTAATCAGATCAGTGAGTGCCAAGGATGGAAGTACTCTCTTGAGTAAGGTTTTGTATGTTCCTACAATTCCAAAGAATCTGATAAGTGTAGGACAGATTGTTGAAAAAGGTTATGAAGTTAGGTTCACTAATGAAGGAGTTTTTGTGGAAGACCCTAGCAATGGGTATAAACAATATTTCAGGGAAGAAGAAGGAAGACTCTTCACATTCAAGATTCAAGGTAACATTGTTTCATGCCTTGTACACTTATGGAGGACATAAGATCTCAGAGTTAGATCTTTGGCACAAAAGGCTTGGACATTTTAATGAAAGAGGTATTAAAGATATGGTTAATAATGGTTCAGTGCTTGGATTGCCTAATGTTGTAGGTCAACATATGACATACAGATGTGAGGCATGTCAATTAGGTAAGGCTCATAAGCACTCTTATTCCAAGCATGGTTTTATGTATTTAGAGAAGCTTGAGTTGGTACACATAGATGTGTGGGGACCATCAAAGGATTTTAGTATCAATAGTTCAAGGTATTATGTGATTTATGTTGATGATGCTACCAGATGGATCACTATCTATGTGTTTAAAGATAAGTCAGAGGTATTCAATACATTCAAACATTATCATGTGTATGCAGAGACAATTATAGGTGAAAAGTTGAAGGGACTAAGGTCAGATGGAGGGGGAGAGTATTTCTCTAATGAGTTCAGTGATTACTTGTGGAATGCAGGTATAAAAAGGGAAATTACTTGCAGGTACTCTCCTCAACAAAATGGTGTAGCAGAAAGGAGAAATAGAACTCTTGTTGAGTTTGCAAGATCCATGATGAAGGAGAAAATTGCCCAAATTACTTGTGGGCTGAGGCTGTAAATACAACAACATATTTGGTCAATAGACTACCATGTAAAGCTTTGCAGGGTATGACACCATATGAGGCATGGTGGGGTAAGAGACCTACTCTAGATCATTGCAAAGTATTTGGATGTTTGGCATATGCATATGTGCCATCTCAATTGAGGCATAAATTGGAACCTAAAGCTGAAAAATATGTGTTCATTGGATATGATGATAAGCAGATGGGATATAGGTTGTGGACTCCATCCACAAAACAATTCATTGTGTCTAAGGATGTTACATTTGATGAGCAAGGTACTTGGTATACAGGTACACTTAATGTTCATGCAGGTGATGAAGAAATTGTGAATCAAAAGAAAGGTGAATCAAAGGTTCAGATATTTGATGAAGAGGAGAACAATGAAGTACAGGTTGAAGTTGAAGAAGTGCCAAGGTTTGATCCAGAATGTGATGAACCAGAAACCTCAAGGAGTGGAGAACTGAGAAGGTCAACAAGACATAAATGACAACCTACAAGGTATAGCTATGACACTTCTTTTTTGGCTACCAAAGATTATGCTTATATGATAAAGGTAGATAAAGACCCTTCTACATATGAAGAGGCAAAAGGTAAGAAAAATTTTGGAGAAGGCTATGCAGGAAGAGTATAATGCATTGATGGAGAATCAGACATGGGATTTGGTTCCTAAACCAAATAGTCAGAAGATCATTGGATGCAAATGGGTCTACAAGACAAAGAAGTTTGCAGATGGAAGTGTGTCTAGGTATAAAGCTAGACTTGTTGTGAGAGAATTTGCTCAGACATATGGTATAGATTATGATGAGACCTATAGTCCTGTGGCAAAGATGACAACCATCAGGACACTCATAGCTATTGATGCATGTAAAGGTTGGAAATTATGTCAACTAGATGTGAAGAATGCTTTTCTAAATGGTTATATTTCATATGATGTTTTCATGGAGCAACCACAAGGATTCAGAGATGAAAGGTATCCAAAGTATGTATGTAAGCTCAAGAGAGCTTTGTATGGTTTCAAGCAGGCCCCAAGGGCATGGAATTATAGACTTGTGAAGTTCTTGAAGGAACTTGGTTTTCAAGTATCTAAAGTAGAGAGTAGCTTGCTTGTTAAAGCAAGTGATTGTGGGTTCATTTACATGTGCATATATGTTGATGATATAATTCTTACAGGTAGAGATGAGAAAGGCATTCAAAGCCTAAAGAAGCAAATGGAGAAAGAGTTCAAGATTAGTGACTTGGGAGACTTGTCATATTTCTTGGGCATGGAGATCTTTTACACTCAACATGGGGTGTATGTAACTCAAGAAAGGTATTTGAAAAACTTGTTGATCAAGTTTAAGATCAATGATTGCAGGGAAGCACCTACTCCAATGGAGGTGAATCACAAATTGAGCAGATATGGAGGAGAAGATTTCAAGGACATGAAGCTGTATCAAAGTTTGGTTGGTAGTCTGATCTATGCTACATTAACTAGGCTTGATTTGTCATATGCAGTTGGAGTATTATCTCAATTCATGCATTGTCCTAGGAAAGAACATTGGATTGTAGGACAAAGTGTGTTGAGGTATGTTAAGGGTACACTCAAAGAGGGTTTGTATTATGGTTTTTCATCAGACACAAACATCAAGATATATAATGATATAGATTGGGCAGGTAATCTTGATGATAGGAGATCAACTTATGGATACTTGTGTTATGTGGGAGATAAATTAATTTCATGGTGTTCAAAGAAGCAACACACAGTTGCTTTATCATCTACAGAGGCTGAGTACAATGGTATGGTTGAAGCTGCAAAGGAAGTGATATGGCTTAAGACTCTTATGAAGAGTTTTGACATCATTCAGAGTACACCCACTATTCATGGAGATAACATGAGTTCATTGTATTTAGCTGCTAATCCTGTTTTCATGCCAGGACTAAACATATTGAGATTCAATATCACTTTCTAAGAGAGAAGGTGATGGATAAGGAGATTGAAGTAATACATACTTCAACAAAAGATCAGATAGCTGATATGCTAACCAAAGGCTTGGATGGACCAAAGCTACAAATTCAAAGACATGGCAGGCATAAAGAAGATAGTGAAAACCTCAATTGATGATTGAGGGGGAGCTGTTGGTGGAGGGCAATCAACAAGTGAAGTTTTGATGAAGGTTTGAAATTAAGGACTGAAGAAAAGATCAAGATATGAAGCATATGTTCAAAGGATGAAGATGTTTATACATATGTACATTAATTTAGAGATAGTTCACTTATACTTTTGTATGGTTATGAGATTGTACATATTTGCCTATATATACAAGTAAAAATGTCGGGGCAAATATGAGAGAGCATGTGAATATAAAAATGAGAATTTATATGAGTCATTAGACACTTTATAAGTGAGTAAGATCTCTCTCATCACTCAGATGTAAAGTTTTCCAGAAATGAAGAAAAGTTATGCCCGATATTTCTGAGAGTTATCCTTTTGTGTTGAATCTTTTGTGAAATGCTTTTGTACAAGTCTAAGTCTACATTTGATTGACCTCTGTACATATTTTCAGCTTCTAATTATGATCAGGTTGAGAGAATTGAGTGTAGGAACATTCACATGTGTAAATGGAAAGAAGAGAAGTTGCAAGAGGTGCAAAATTTGATGCTAATGTTTTGGTCAGTTCTCCTTCCACAATGTAAACTTTTGAGCAAATAAGCACTCATTCTTTAAGTTGGAAGGTAAGCTATCTATGACTAAAAGCATTTTATTAAACAGGTTCTAGTTTAAGAGAACCAAGCTTAAGAAGTTACAGGTGTCAAAATCGACTGTAAAGAACTATAGTTTTAGACATAGGTGACTTGATAAGATCATTTCTCAAGATCTACTGAATTTTTTGGAATTATTTAACTTGGAGGAGGTGTGAAAACTATAGGCAACACCTTGAGCAAAGCTTTATAAAAAACTTTACATATTTGATAAGTCAATGAGTGAGTTATGTGTAGCAGACTTTCTGTGTAGTCATCTTCTTCACAGTTTATCCAAAATTTTGATAATTAATCATTGATCCTCTAAATTGGTGAAAGTTTTGAGTTACTCTTGACATACAGGTGCTCTAACTTCAAGAGTAGCTTGTTCGTTTGGAGATTAACACTCTCCATCAATACACACACATATATGCATACACACACATAGATAGACATACACACATGTACACATACATGCATACATATGCCCCTACATAATGCATATGCATATGCATACATACATACTTACATGCATACATAATGCACATGCATAGATACATACACACACATAGACACATACACACATAGACACATACACACACATAAACACATACACACACATACACATAGACACACACACACATACACACACATATACACACACACATAGACACATACACACATAATGATGCATACACACACATACACATGCATACACACATATCGACACATATACACACACATACACACACATATATGCATACACACACACATAGAGAGACATACACACACATACACATACATGCATACATATGCATACATAATGCATATGCATATGCATACATACATACTTATATGCATACATAATGCACATGCTTACATACACATACATAATGCATACACACACATATGAATACATAATGCATACACACACATATGCATACATACATGCATACACATACACACATACACATACACACATATAGACACATACATACACATAAACACATACACACTGTTAAAAGCACTTCTGACAAGTCGCTTTTAATCTCCTTTCGGGTTCTTGGGGATGGATAGGGGTCTAACAGTGTAGAGGCCCTTTATTTAATTTTTCCCAAATTAACATTCGACTAAGCAGTAATTATCCTTCAAGGCAACAACTTATCGCTACACAGTACATTAGCGTGCGAATTAACAATCACAACGTGGCACAAACTTATTAATGTTAGGAAAATGTTACTGTGTTAATAATGGATCACTGCGATTCAACAAGAACAGAATAACAATACTGAAGATATCGGCAAATCTGCAACACAGCATCTCAGCACGGTCATCCAGACAAACAGTCTGGCGATCTTGTCTCTCGCCCAAGAACACCCTAATGCCCTTTCATTAATAAATAAAAAGTTACAACTATTCGCTATGCCTTTTCGGTGTGTGCGATATATGACAAATAAAAATACAATCTATTCCCGCGACCTAACAATGGCACGCACGGTGGACTCGAAACCGCAAAGAAATATAGAACTAAGGCTCATCAACTATGCCTTGTATGTACAGGGTTCTCACTAGTTTAAAGGTTCTGATGATTTTTTGCTTTAAAGAATCCAGCATAATCTTCAAAGTTTCTGGCTCAACCAGTTGTGCGTCTATTCTCACAGAACTAGCTGCAATAACTTGATTCATCAGTAAATCTGTCTGTGTCTGCAAAAATGCTTCTTGTAAATACGATAGCCTTTACTTCCAAAATTGTACCCAACAAAAATACATTTTACTACCTTATCATCCAATTTTTTGCGGTGTTGTTCAGGCACTAGTGCATATGCCAAACAACCAAAAACATGCAGATGAGCAATAGACGGCTTGCGGTCATGCCAAGACTCATATGGAGTGATAGACTGCAGCGGTTTAGTGGGACACCTGTTCAGTACATATGCTGCACATGACAGCCTCAAGCCAGAAACTATGAGGTAAAGCCTGACTCTTGACCATACACCTCGCCATCTCCATGAGAGACCTATTCTTCCATTCAGCAACTCCATTCTGTTGACGTGTATACGGCACTGTACACTGGTGTTTTATCCTATGTTTAGCCAAAAATGCATTAAATCAGAAGACATATTCCCCCTCTCGATCAGAACTGAGGGTGCCCATTTTACATGCTGACAGCCAAAACCAAAAACTGTTTGAAGCACATGAACACTTCGAACTTTGCTTGAGTGGATATACCCATGCATGCCTGGAAAAATCATGAATGAAAGTCACGAACTAAAGGTAATTTCCAAAAGAGGGTTTTTGCATAGGACCACAGACATCACTATGTACAAGCTGCAATTTCTGTGTAGCCCAAATTGAGCCATCTTTTGGAAAGGAGGAATGCTGCATTTTGCCCAAAATACAGCCTTCACAAACATGTTTTCTAGGTGCCTCAAGTTTGGGCAAAGAGGACACCATTTCAGATTTTTGCAGGCGTAGCAAACTAGCAAAATTCAGATGACCAAAGTGTGCATGCCAAAGCTTTGCATCTGACATAGCTTGAGAATCATTTACTGCACATGCCAAATCATTTTCAGATCTTTCATAGTCTATGAGCTTATACAGCTCACGGCATAAAATGCCAGAAGCAATAATCACATCGCCATTTAACAGATCATGAACTGTACACCTGTCATCAACAAATTTCACAACCAAGCCAATCTTGGCTAGTGTAGAAACTGATAACAGGTTCTTTTTGATCCCTGGCACAAATAAAGCATCTGAAAAAGTGAAAGAACTACCATCAGCAGTAGTCAAAATGATCTTACCAACTCCCATAACAGGATAAGAGGAGTTGTTGGCGCATGTAACAATATTCCCTGTAGGGGCAGGCTCGAGTGAAGAGAAGAAAGTGTGCTGCGAGGTAATATGTTTGGTCGCCCCACTGTCAAAATACCAAACATCTGAGTCTACTGCAGACATGCACTGCTCATGAGAAGATGGGTCAAAACTGCAGACAGTAGTAAACGCCCATTCTTCTTCCTGCACAAGATTTGTAGACTCTATTTTTGGTGTAGAGGCCTCTGCAACAACCATTCCAGCCTCTTTCTTCTTTGCCTCTTTAGCAGCCAGTTTCGGATAGTCCTTTATGATATGATCATTCCCTTTACAATACTTACAAAACAATTTCTGCTTTTGTGATTTCTTCTCATCTTTATCTTCCTTCTTCGAATATGCAGAATTAGTAGATTTCTGCTTACTAGTTGAAGAGCTCCATTTTCCTTTGCCCTTCTGACTAGCTAGGAAAGCTTGATCTGCAACTCGCATAATGGACCTGTTTTGCCTAGACTGATCTTCTTGCAACAGAACAGAGACTAACTCCTCAAATGATAAGGCATTTGGATTTCCTTTCATCATCAATCGAAGAGTAGAAGCGAAACTCTGATATGAATCAGGAAGACCATTCAGAACAGTCTACACAAGTGAGCTATCTGGTATAACCTCATCAGCACAAATCAACTCTTCCTGTGCTTGAGCATCTCTGCCATCCCAAAAAAGTTGTTGTGCAATATGTGCAACAAAAATTGTAGCACAAATAGGAACCTGAAGAATATCACCATCTTCGATGCCATCTACATCAGCTTCAATAACTATATTTGTAGGTGTAATAGGACATTTTTCAACACCTTGCTCAATATTCCCCAATCCTTTTGTGACCAATACATGACACATCATATAAGCCCATAATGGGTAATTGGTACCATCCAACTTATCTTCAACATCCAACATACGGAATACATCACTGCTTTTAGCCATGACCACTGACTAAAATACCTAGATATAGAAAAATGTTTGTATTTCAAAAAGTTGAATAGAATTACCCTGGCGAGTTTTGCTAAACCTATAGCAGAGTCTGAGGCACTTATATTGGAGAATCAAAACATGTATATATCTTTGTCACAACAAGACAAAATTGCCTACACAAGCACTCAAATAGTGCATTCGGAGGCCGAAAGAAGCTGAGATCGTGATTTTGACAACACACAACAAAGTTGTTTTGATCTTTGTAGCTCAAGCGCAAGCACCACCTCCTTTACTTGTCAATCCGCGGAGACGTGAGGACTAGTATGAAGACCACGAGCAAGTGAAGGCACTAGTGTGTGAGTGAAAGCACACAAACATGCACACACATACACACACACACACACAAGGTAAGATCATAGAGAGGAACAATGGAAAGCTTCGATTGCAAAAGAGTTCTCTTACAAAAGCTCTATTCTCTCAACAGGAGAACCTCAAAAATGAGCTCTCTAGCTCTTTTTATAGTTTTTGGACTAGTTTTGGCCCTGTCCAGACCTAGTGTCCGGCCTAGTTAAAAATTAGGTTCCAAGGCTTATTTGAGGGCTCAAAAAAAGTCTAAAAATTATGAAAATTGGTAGGATGATAGTTCTAATACTCCTCAAGCTCAAGGACTCCTCGGCTTGAACAAAATGGAGTTACAAAAATAGAAAATGGTATTTACAATGGTTTTTAGTGATGAAAATCACTATTTTTATAGGGATTTCTTCTAAAAAATTGACATACACTTCTTGGAGCTCCCTACTTGCTCCTTCTTCTTGTGTGTCCACCTCTTTGATGTGCTCCTATTCTTTGTCTACCTTCAGCTTCAACACTCCTCCCCCTCTCAAGTCTGTCGTCCCTGATAGAACCCTTGTTGTAATGGTTGTTCCCTGTAGTGCTTTGAGAGGTCTTGTCTGCTCGGTAGGAACAAGAGCCTTCTACTATCCAAATGTGGCTGGGTTGGTTGTCCGGTTCTTCATTGTCACTAAAAGCCTTTGGAAGTTGTTTTCCCTTGGTATGCGCTCCTTCCTTGGATTCCAGCATGATTGTGTCGTTGTGAGTCGCCATTGATGGCCTCTTGATCTTCTTAAGATGATGTTCATAGTAATCAAGCCAAACAGTAATAACCCATAATGGATGATGGGTAAGTGTGTTCGTGGATGGGTTGAGGAAAATATGTGCCTTGTACATGGCCTTGTAATGTAGCCCTATGCATGCTTACTTGGAAAATGCATCGGAAGAAGTATGGTGCAAAAATTGGGGGTCTTGAGCTAAGTGCTCAAGGGTATGCCGACGAAGAAGTTTCCTAAGCTATCATGGTTATGATGTTTCCAAAGTAGAGGATACTTACCATGGTGAGGCATCGGTTGATGTTCGTGTTAAAGATGCACTCAACATTCCTATTTAGAGAAAAGCTATGCAAGAGGAGATTGATTCTATTCATAAGAATCAAACTTGGCAGCTATGTGAGTTATTACTAGAGGGAAAGAAAGCTATAGGTGTAAAATGGATCTTCAAATTAAAATGGAAAGAAGATGGTACTATTGACAGGTACAAAGCAAGATTAGTTGTCAAAGGATATGCACAACAAAAAGGTATTGATTATGATGAGACATTCGCTCCTATGTCTAGGATGACAATTATTAGGTCAATACTTGCATTAGCAGCACATTTTTGTTGGCATATATATCAACTTGACATAAAGAGTACTTTTCTAAATTGCGATTACATGAAGATGTATATATTCAGCAGCCATAAGGTTTTGAAGAATCAGGTAAAGAACACTTAGTGTGTAAGCTTATAAAAGCTTTGTATGGATTAAAACAGGCACCTAGAGCATGGTATGAAAAGATACACACATATCTTTTATCCATTGGTTTCCATAACTCAGATGCAGCTTCAACTCTTTATGTCAAAGCTGAAGCATGTATGATGATTATAGCAATCATTTATGTGGATGATATTATAGTCATAGGTCCCAGAGATGAAGATTTGCAAATGTTCAAAGAATAGTTGAAGCAAATATTTGATGTGAATGATTTAGGAATCTTGCATTATTATCTTGGGATTCAGTTTCTGTTTAAAGATGATTGTATCTATATGACACAGCAGAAGTACATTGAGAAACTATTGGAAAGGTTTCACATGACTGATTCTAAACCTATGCAAACACCTATGGATCAGAACGCTTCTTTACAAATAGTAGCAGATGAGGAGTCATTTGATGCTACTTTATATTGTCAAGCAGTTGGGTGCTTGATATATCTTTGTAATACACGTCCTAATATACAGTTTGCAGTTTCTCAAGTATCAAGGTTCACGCAGAATCCGACAATGTTACATTGAAAAGAAGTAAAGCGGACCTTTAGATATTTGAAGGGAACTTCAAATTATGCTATGGTATTCTCGAAATCTACACATTTATTACTAAAAGGATTTTCAGATTCTGATTGGGTAGATGATAAAGACACAAGAAGAAGTACTAGTGGATTTTGTTTTTATCTTGGATATTGTCTAATCTCATGGCTTTCAAAAAGATAACCCATCATTGCAACTTCATCGTGTGAAGTTGAATATCGTGCAACATTTACAGCTACTTTGGAGTCAGTTTGGTTTCAGAAGATTTTCAATTATCTAGATGTAAGAGTACATGAACCCATTCAAATATTTTCAGATAGCTAGAGTGCAATAGCTATAGCAAAGAATCTAGTGCATCATGCAAGGACAAAGCATATGGAGGTTCACTACCAATATATTCGAGAACAGATAGCAAAGAAGCACATTGAGCTAGTTTATGTTCCTTCTAGTGAGAATATTGCAGATATATTTACCAAAGCATTGACTAGAGATAGTCATGAGAAGATGTGCATATTACTGAAGCTTGTACCAATATGACATTGAAGGAGGGATTGTTGGAAATCAATGTACATATGGTCCATTTCCAGCAAATCCACATTTTGGACTTAGCATTTTTTGTACATTTTGGGTAAAACTTTTTTAGGCTAGATAGATAGAGCTTGGCGAGAGCTATCTAGTGATATGCTTCATTTCTTCATCGAAGGTCAGACTTGGGAGAAAAGTCAAACCCTAATTTAGCTCAAAATAAAGGAAGAACAATTTTGAAGGACCAAACTCAAAAGCAGTTGTCAAAGTGGCAAAAGCACCTTTAAATTAGCGATCAAAGTTAAAATCAAGCAAAAATTAGCGATGGATTATTTCTTAAACCTGAAAAGCAAAAACAACGATCTTGATTTGCGATAGCAGCTTTTTTTATCTACATTGGATTTTTTCGCTAGTTTTGGCGCATGCTTTATTGGGGAGGCTACAAACCTATATAAGGAGGTCATGGGCACACTATTTTGACAATCTTGGAGCTAGAGTTGATGCTTACTTGTACAATTTTGGAGTTCTGAAGCTTTGGAGGTGAAGGAAGGTGAAGGAGAGGCTACTCTCTTGGAGCAAGGAGTCTTCTACAAGTTGATGGTAGCTATCTTTTGTAAGTTAACCTTATTTTCTATTTTTAGGGTTTCTGAACCCTAATTTCAAAATTAGGGTTTGCTGATTTTTCAGATTTGTTGCACTATCTTGAGAGGTTAGGTTCACTCCGTTGCTCATTTACTTCACCCACACTCAGATTATAACAGCATAATCTAAATTTTGTACATCATCATCTTCTTGGTTATTCTTCCATCTAGTGAGTGCACAATTATATGGTTGGGTAGTACTCCCATGTTGTAATTCGTCCATCTATATTTAGTGAGTAAGCACTTTGCTTACGTTACTTACTCTTTTCTCAATATCTCTTTCTATATCTCTTATCATCTTGTTTAATTAAGTGTGTATGCTCAAAGGTTTTTAGTATTGGAAGATCTTGGGGCCCCAAATACCAACAAGTATCTCGTATGACCCAAAACTTTGAAGATGCAGTTGTACATGTTATGAAAGAAGCGAAGATGAAGAGCAAGGATCTGGATAAAATCATAAAGCCATTCAATGTACCATACAATATTATGGAAGAACAAACAAGAAGATGTATCAAGAAAACTACTAGCAGGATCCGAACCAAGATTTGAATTTTAAAGCTACTACTTTTAATTATACACAAGAAGAATTGGATGTGGCCAATCTTGTTTGGAGGAGAAGATTTTTGGAAAAGAATCCAACATTGCAAGTGCATTGGCAAGAGGCACCATATTTATTATAGGTGAATCCTTCTTTTTGCCTTGTGCCAAGGCATCAACCATGGCCAAGTTTTGGGAGGAACAACAAAGCAATAACATAAATAAGAAATGCCTCAATTTTCCACTATTATCAAGCCATCACATGATTACTTACCAACATAAGATTATATTGTGAGGACCATCCAATTTTGGCTATCCAAACATGTTCGTATCCTAGATCTTACAATCAAGCTCACAAATAAACTACTCAGCATGATTCTTATAATACTTAAAGTCTTCAAGCATGCAAAGTATACATTTTTAAACTTCATCGAACCAAGGCACAAATGTCTTAATGTTTTATCTTTCGATCATGCCAAGCACGTTTACTATCATGGCATATTATTCTCACTTAAATTTTTGCCAATCCCTTATCTACAAACGTTTGAAGAAGCATTTCTTTATAGGGTTTTTTGAAATTGACTCTATAATCGTTTTGAACAAAAGTTCTACCAAACATACATGCATCGCCAACAAAAGCCTATCTAGGATGACAGAGTTCAAGAGGAAGGATGTGTGAGAGGGAGAAATAAGTAAAAAGAGGAAGAGAAGAAGAAGAAGAAGAAGAAGAAGAAGAAGAAGGAAGTCAAAAAAGAAAATCACTCATTAAACACTACTCTATACCCAGAGCCTTGCACGGGCACGCATAAGGCTTAACCGAGACACAAAGAAACAAAAGACACAAGGCTGATGTAATGCAATAGAACCTAGTGTATGAATGTAAGGAATATCAAGGGAAAAATGGAAGCATTGAACTGAGGTTCGCACAAGGTAAAAAATAGTCTCTAAGTCTTGAAGGCTTCCTCAATCCCTAGTTGCATAAGAATAAAAAAAAGGGATTTAAAGCATTAGGTCAAAGAGGAACAAGTTGCCAAGAGGCAAACGAGGACAGCAAGCATCATTTACCATATATATCCCAGGTTCTGCCACTTATTGCCTATCATGGAAACCCTCAAGAGCACGTCAAGGGATGACAGAAAGTAAGAGGGGCAGATTGTTGTAGAGGAGTAAAGAGTAGGAAGCAAAAGAAAGAAGAGAAGAAAAGCAAGCCCCAAAATTTTCAATAAATGGCTTATTTTCTTTTCCAAAAATCCTTTGTAAAATATTAAGAAGCTTTGTAATTGCTCTAGAGGAGTCCCCTAGAAGCATGATCCCCAAAAAAAATGTAACATTAACTTTGTACAATAGTAGGAGCTTAGTGATTTATAGAGAAAGTGTTGGTCTCTTATATGAAAAGACAAAAATTAAGGAACATGTATATGAGTCACTTTTGACTCTTTTGTAAAGACTTTTTCCATTATAAAGAGCTAACTTGGAGAAATGTCAAATTTTATTATTCCTATTTGTGTATCTTCTTCTTCATGAGATTGTATGTTTGAGGTGTGGAATGTGTGCCTAGAGGTGTTGTCTACCCCTTCCCCATCTCTTTTTATTGGTTTACTTTGTGTATGTATGTGTGAAGCATAGGAAGTCTAGAAGTGAGAGTTGGTGTTTCCTACACTTTGTTTTTTAGTCATGGATTGAGGCACAAAGGTTCGATTGAGTTGAGAATACAAGTATTGATGCACCTTGTCGAGAGCTTCGAAAAGAACCTACACTTGACTACATTCAGATATCGGAGTTGAGAGAAATCACTCGATTTGTATTTGTTGTTGCACCAAGTATCACGATACACACCAGTGTGTAAGAGGTGTTGTGTGAGGTACATTTGCCTAATTTGCATGCATTAATTGTCCTTTTCTTAAATTATCTATCATGTGTCCACATGTCTTCATACACTTGATTGGGTTAAACTCACGGATTGATAATTAAATGAGTGTATCAATGCCACCACTATATGCACTTGCTTGATGATAGACATTAAGTCTCATTCATCGCAAGTCCCTAAGGTATTACGAGCTTAGGTACACACATTTTTTGTGTGGAGGGAGAACAAAGTAAAAAGAGAAGAAGAAGAAAGTCAAAAAAGAAAATCATTCATTAAATAATATTATTTGCCCATAGCCCCAGAGGGCCATGCATCAAGCTTAAGTGAGACACAAAGAAACAAAAGACACAAGACTGAAGTAATGCAATAGACCCTAGTGCATAAATATAAGGAATAACAAGGGCAAAACGAAAGCATCGAACTGAGGCTCGGACAAGGTAACAAATAGCCTCTAACTCTTTATGGCTTCCTCGACTGTTGGTTGCGTGCAGATAAAAGAAATATATACAGAGGAATTATAGCATCAGGTTAGGGAGGAACAAGTTTGCAAGAGGGGAATGAGGATAGTGTTGAGATATCAAGCTCAACATGTGATGATCCAGGATGACATGTACCAGGTTTTTGTTTCTCTGACATGTATAGTGGTCACGCGGGTATATGTCAGGGATACTTCATTGAGCTTTATTAGATTTATCTACCGAGAGTGATGGCACATTTGTTTCTTGCCAGCTCACTCATTCGCGGACATTAGGTTTTTCCTTATGTACTGGTCTTTATATATTGCATTGGTTGTATTCTTGTTTTTAGGTCATTCTTGTACGTTCCTTTTATGTAATAGAAGAAGAAGAAGAAGATCATTCTTCCTTGCCTCAATCTGTGTGTGTGCTTCTCCTTGAGAGTTAGAGTGTGTGTGTGAGCTCTCTTCCTTATCTCCTTCCTCGTGACATGGTATCAGAGCCAGCGTGGCTGTAGAGAGCTCGTGGAGAAGGCGACGGTGAAGACTACGCGGCAAGGCATGGAGAAAACGCGATTTCACAAACGGCCTCCGTTTGCTACAAAAATCGCCATGAAGGTAAGTTCCAGAAACTGTAACTTGCGTTGTGTTCGGCGACACTCATATATTCCACATTCAGAATTTCAAGCGATTCCGTGTACTGCTGATACACGAAAACTGTGTTTTTCTGAGATCGAACTGTCACGTCATAGTGCGACAATGTTCAAGCAGAAGTGCTGCTTGTAGTGTGTTGCGGTGTTGTGAATTGTTGCAGAAATGGTAAACGCAGATGGAATGAGTCAGCTTATGAGCGATAAGCTAGATAAGAACAACTTCCATGCTTGGAGATTCAGAATGATGAATTTCTTGATGGGAAAAGGCTACTGGAAGTACATCGAAGGAGAGAATGAAAATGCACCAGAAAGGAATCGGACTGCAGACAGTTGAGAGCATATGAGGAATGGAATCAAGGAGCACGAAAGGTAATGTATTGGCTATCTGTTAGCATACAGGATAGCATGATTGGACACATACAGGATGCCAAGACTCCAAAAGAGGCTTGGAACAGTTTGGTCACTTTGTACGAGACCAATACAAAGGCACGGAAATTGCAACTCAAGAACGAGCTGCATACATTGGAGAAAAAGAGCATGTCGGTAAGTGACTACACTCTAAAAATCAAAAGCATATGTGAGTCACTTGCATCTATTGGCGTAATGTAGATGATGATGATAAGGTGGAAGTGTGCCTTCGTGGTTTAGGAGCTACATATAAGCAGTTCAGAACTTCTATACAGACCAGGGAAAATATTCCAAATTTTGCTGATTTGGTCTCTATGCTGATCATTGAAGAAAAGAATCTTGGTGAGGATTCAAACTCCCAAGGAAAGCCCAGTTCTGAGCAGGTATTCTACTCTGGCAGAGGAAGAGGCAGAGGTAGAGGTTTTGGAAGTGGAAGAGGAAATAGTAACCAAGACCAAGGTCAACAACAGAATCATGCAGGAGGAAGAGGACAGTTTCGAGGTAGGGGGAGCCAAAGAGGTTGCAGAAATTTCCAAAGAAATGATTCAGGTAATGATAGTAAAGGATGCTAGAATTGTGGTAAACCTGGACACTTTGAACGTGATTGCAGGTTAAAGAATCAAAATAACAGAAGGCAGTAAAACAACTATGCATCCACAAGTGCAGATGATTCTGAGAAGTTGTTTATGGTTCAACATCACATGATGAATACGATGTCTGCTGGTGTTTCAAAATCGAATGATAATGTCTGGTTTGTTGATTCAGGTGCTTCAAATCACATGACCAGTCATGCAGAATGGTTTAGTAGTTTGTAGAAAATGCAAGTTCCTGGATATGTTGAAACAGGTGATGACACATCGCATCCTATTGAGCATACAGGAAACATAGCATTGTCTATGGAGGACGGAAAGGTAAAACATCTCGCTGATGTGTTGCATGTTCCAAATATAACGAAGAATCTGGTTTCTGTTGGACAAATGGTTGACCAGGGATTACAAGTCAGGTTCAATGCTGATGGATTATATGTAGAAGAGTACAAGCAGGATGGACGATTGGTTGCCAAAGGAAATAAAGTGGGTAGGATGTTCACCTTAAATGTGAAGATTCCTGAAATGAATGCAACCATGTTTGCGAAAGGTGCAGGAGTTATTGCAGATATAGAGATATGGCACAAACGGATTGGACATGCAAACTTGCAAAGGCTAAAACTGATGCAGTCAAAGGAGATTGTCCACGGACTAGAAAATTTCAAAGTTGCAGAAATGCAAAAGGTATATGCAGCATGTCGATTTGGTAAACAATCAAGAGCATCATTTCCACATGACAAGCATGTTAGTGAGAATGTACTAGAAGTAGTACATACAGATGTTTGGGGTCCAGCAAAGACCACATCTATGGGCGGTTGCAGGTTTTATGTTACTTTCATTGATGACCATACACGCAAAGTATGGGTATATTTCATGAAAGAGATGAGCGAGGTGTTTACTCACTTCCAAAATTTTAAAGTTATGGTGGAAAAGCAGACAGGGAAGTACATTCAAACATTAAGATCTGATGGAGGAGGTGAATACATGTCAAATGAGTTCAGCAGTTTTCTAAAAAATCATGGAATTCGGCGTCAGTTTTCATGCAAGTACACACCACAATAGAATGGTGTTGCTGAAAGCAAAAATAGACATATTGCAGAAATAGCAAGAGCCTTGATGGCTGAGAAGAATATGCCTCATTGTTATTGGGCAGAAGCTGTGCATACTGTTGTATACATCATGAACAGAACTCCGACTGCTGTTGTACATCAAGTTACACCTGAAGAGAAGTTTACAGGTAAAAAGCCAAACTTATCACATCTGAAAGTTTTTGGCTGTATTGCATATGTACATGTTCCAGATGAGTTAAGGACGAAGCTTGATCCGAAAGCAGAAAAATATGTCTTCATTGGATATTCCCTTGAGCAAAAGGGGTACAAATGTTATAACCCACTCACACGACAGGCGAAGGTGAGCAGAGATGTGGTATTTGATGAAATGTCAAGCTTCTATGCAGATGCCAAAGAAGGACTGAATCTTGAACCAAATGACAAAGAAAATGCTGAAAAATCTAGTGTAGAATCTCAAGTTTTGAGTGGACCGGATGCATCACCAAGCAATAGTTCCTACTCAAATCCATGGAGTGGAAGATTGCATGGAAATTTCAGTCCAGCAAATTCATCAAGTACATCCAAGAAAGGTAAAGAAAAGCTTTCTGCTGGTAGTAAAACAGGTGCAGGTTTTGAAGATGTTGATGGAGATTCAAGCGGCTCAGAAAAGAGTCTTGATGAGGAACTTGGATTGCCCTCTGTGAAGACTCCAGGAGTAAGAAGGGCACATGCAGATGATATAAGAAGAAGTGACCTAGGACCAAGAAGATCTGGGAGGATGCGTAATTCAGTGCAACGATTGACATATGATAGTTACATGGCTCGCCATTGTGCCTACATGACAAAGGTAATACAAGATGTTGAACCTTCTTGTTTTGAAGAAGCAATTGGTAATGCAGATTGGGAAAAAGCTATGGATGAGGAGATGGCTGCACTTTATGGAAATGATACATGGAAGCTGGTTCCATTGCCGCAAGGAAAGAAATCCATAGGCTGCAAATGGTTTACAAGGTAAAGCATAATGTTGATGGTAGCATAAGCAAGTATAAAGCACGATTGGTAGCTAAAGGTTATGCATAAACATATGGCATTGATTATGAGGAAACATTCAGCCCTGTAGCTAAAATGTCTACTGTCAGAACACTTGTTGCATTAGCTACAGCAAAAGGATGGACTTTGCATCAGATGGATGTGAAGAATGCTTTCCTACATGGTAAGTTACAGGAAGAAGTATATATGGACCAGCCACAAGGATATGAAGATTCAAAGCATCCAGAATATGTTTGCAGGTTGCAAAAGGCTTTGTATGGGCTAAAGCAGGCTCCGCGTGCATGGCATGCAAGGATTGTTGATTACTTAACCAGCATTGGGTTTTCTATGTGTGATGCAGATCACTCACTATATGCAAGGAAGGCTGATGATGGCATCACTATTGTGGCTATTTATGTTGATGATCTGATTGTAGGTGGTGATAATGAAGAAAGCATCAAAGAGGTAAAGAAACTTCTTATGCAGGAATTTGACATGAAAGATCTTGGTGTGCTGCGCTATTTCTTGGGCATTGAGTTTATACATACAAAAACAGGTATATGGATGTCGCAAAGGCAATATGCCTTGAATATGCTGCAAAAGTATGGTATGGCTGATTGTAAGCCAATTTCTATCCCTTTAGATCAGAATTTGAAATTGGATACTACATCAGGTGAAGCATTGGAAAATGCTACTATGTACAGGAAAATTGTGGGAAGTCTTATATATCTTACAATTACAAGGCCTGATTTAAGCTACACTGTTGGACTTGAAAGACAGTTTATGCAGGTTCCCAGGAAGCCACATTTGGATGCTCTGAGGCGCACTCTACGTTATGTGAGTGCTACTTTGGATTATGCATTGTTTTATGAAGCTGGTGTAGATTTGCAGTGTTCATGGATACACCGATGCAGATTGGGCTGGTAGTACTCCAGATAGAAGATCTACTAGTGGCTTTCTTTTCTCACTTGGAGGTGCAGCTATTACATGGAGCAGTAAGAAGCAACCCACTGTTGCTTTGTCGAGTACAGAGGCTGAATATAGAGGTGCTGCAATGGCAGCATGTGAGGCATCATGGCTGGAGATATTACTTGCAGATTTAGGTGTGGAAGTGCAAAAGCCTATCACTATCTATTGTGATAATCTTAGCAGCATATAGTTAGCACGGAACCCTGTTTTCCATGCTAGAACAAAGCATATCGAGGTACATTATCACTTCATCAGAGAGAAGGTATCAGCAGGTGATATTGATCTTGTTTATGTGAGAACAGATGAGCAGGTTGCTGATATTTTCACCAAAGCACTTGGAGCTGAGAAGTTGAAGAAGTTTCGGAAGATGCTTGGATTACAGGATATGGCATTGAGCTTGAGGGGGAGTGTTGAGATATCAAGCTCAACATGTGATGATCCAGGATGACACGTACCAGTTTTTCGTTTCTCTGACATGTATAGTGGTCACGTCGGTATATGTCAGGGATATTTCATTGAGCTTTATTAGATTTATCTACCGAGAGTGATGGCACATTTTTTTCTTGCCAGCTCACTCATTCGCGGACATTAGGTTTTTCCTTATGTACTGGTCTTTATATATTGCACTGGTTGTATTCTTGTTTTTAGGTCATTCTTGTACATTCATTTTATGTAATAGAAGAAGAAGAAGAAGATCATTCTTCCTTGCCTCAATCTGTGTGTGTGCTTCTCCTTGAGAGTGAGAGTGTGTGTGTGAGCTCTCTTCCTTATCTCCTTCCTCGTGACAGATAGCAAGCCTCATTTACCATACGTATCCCAAGTTCTACCACTTGTTGCATGTCAGGGAAGCCCACAGAAGCTTATCAAGGGACGACAGAGACTAAGAGGGGGAGAGTGTTGTAGAGGACTAAAGAGCATGAAGCAAAAGAAAGAAGAGAAGAAAATCAGGTCCCAAAATTTTCAATAAATGGCTTATTTTTTTTAGAGGAGTCCGCTACAAGCATGATCCCTGAAGAATGTAACATATGCTATTCACATGTTCATACTCATATAACCTCACTTGTACATTAACACATAAACGAATCAATTATACACATAATTATAATCACATGGGTATAAACACCCATATCATGTGAACTCACACATGCTTATATATTGTATTTCGAGTTGCAAACACATGTTGTCATACATTTTCATCATGTATATACACCCATTCATATGGACACTTGCATATAACAAAGAGATATGATGCATCCCACACTCTTCTCAACCAAGTATTACTTGGTAGGATAGAGATAACAAAGGATATATCAAATCTCTTCTTTTTAGAGCAATGATCAATGATCATCACAATATTATTTCCAAAAGAATAGAGCTTGAGACTCTATAGCAATGAAAATTCTTATTCATTCATCAAAGTAGGGAGAGAGTATCTTTCTTACATTGCAGTGAGCATGGCCCTTGCCACTAGCAACATTTTCCAAGGGGATTCAAAACCACACCCCCTCAAGAGAGGTGAAGGAATCACCCACAAAGCTAGCACTCGTAGAATCTTAGTTTTGTTGTGTAGGAAAATACATTATTTATCTTATAGGGTAGTATTCATCTTAAAGTTCGAATATTATCAAACTATGTTTTTCTTCCAAATGGAAATAGGATGGCTTTTTCTTTTAAGGCCTTTCTACATATGACCTTCTCATTAGTGGTTCAAGCATAGCTAAATCAAGACTTAAAAAACCTGGATCATTTCTACCATGAACTATGATATGAACTACAATATGTAGGGATCACTGCATTTTGGTTTTGTAGTTTTCTTTTCTACTCATTTCCTTGTTATTGATTGAACTTTTTAATCAGTGTCCTAAGCTTTATTGGGTCCAATGCATGTCTTTTCTCTTCCATTTCACAAGCTACTGACTAGTACCGAGAGTGCAACATTGAGCTTTTACCTTGAGAACTTTACCTTCACAACTTGAGTCTTCTATTGAGCCCTTCACCACTATCCATGAGCATTCGACAAGCCATTCAAGCTTCCATCAGAGAGAGAGAGAGAACTTATAGCTAATAGCCTACTTCCCCCCATACATTGACAAGAGAGAGAGAGAGAGAGCTTATTAGCTAATAGCCCACTTCCCCCCATACATTGACGAAAGAGAGAGAGAGAGAGAGAGCCTTCAATCTATCAGTTAATAGCCACAATTCAATATACACAAGTCCCACAAGAGATTGTAGAAGGCATGCACAAAGAGAATAAGCTTGCTCAAGATGTTATAACACTTCATCTTGATGAGTTTCTTGTAGATTCTTAGGATACATTAGAGGAAGTTGAGGATAGAGGACCTAGTGTTAGCACACTGAGAAGTTGAACCTCGTCTCAATGTGATGAACATGAAGAATCTATTCCATTGGAAGGACATTCATCTCAAAAATTCAAAGCATTACATTTCTCTATTCATTCCACTTATTTATACATTGTCTTGTAGAAGCAATGCTAGAGAGTAGCTGACATAAAGATAAAGTGTTGCATATTTGAGTGCAACATTGCCTTCAATGTTATTTGCATATATGCATGGAAGAGAATGGTAAAAGAAATAGCTCAAGTAGGCCCTTCTGATGATTGGCATGAAAGGTTGCATAACTTCATGCTCATAGAAGAGAGAGAGGAATGAGAAATTTCTAGATCACGTCAGATTGGGATGGCAGACAAATGGATGCTCCATTCTATCCCATGGATGGAGTGCCACCACCATATCATAAACATAATGCTCTTTAGTATTTCAGGCACTTATTTTCTTAGGGCCATTGATTGTATTCATGTTGGCATATACATCATTGGAGACCTTATATTTGAGCACATTAAGGTACCATTGAGGAAATAAGTGTGCAAAATGTAGTACAAATTTTCACCGATAATGTCTCATATTGTAAGAGAATGGGAGAGCTGGTAGAGGTCGAGTTTCTTAGCATTGTCTGGAGTCCATGTTGTGCATATTTCTTAGAATTATTGGCTCAGGGCATGGAGAAGCTCCCTTGGCTATCTTCCATGGTCAATGATGCAAAAAAGATGATTTCTTTCATAAGTAAGGATCACTAGGCATTAGCTATTTTTTAAAGTGATAGTGACAGAGAGTTGATTCGTCCAACTGAGAATTAGATTTGACTACATCTACAATATTTTTTCTAGATTACATTCATGCATTGATGCATTATTCATGACTATTGTCGACCCTCGATAGAGGAGCATTGTGAGAGGACGCACAAAGACAACATAATTATGCGGAGCAAAAGATTCTCCATATGGACTTTTTGGCATAGATTTCTGTTATCATGTCTGTCTTATAGCCTATTCATATAGTACTATGATTTTTGGATCTGGAGGGATCGACACTTAGACTTTTGTATCATATGTACACATGGATGTGGAAGGTTGATTCATATGTGACTACTCTATCAATTTGATTTATCATTTATGATTTTTCCATGTACATTTAAATTTGATTTATCATTTATGATTTTTCCATGTATATTTATATTTGATTTATCATGTATGATTTTTCCATGGCTAGTAATGTTTGAATCTTGAGTTATGACATAAAAAATATTTCTTGATATATTGATAATTGTAGGATCACCCCATCAATCTTTGTGAGCAAAATTGGAGTGCATTCTCATTAGTGCACACTAAGCTCCATAATTGTTTCTATGTGGAGCAATTGCATCATGTGATCTTTTATATAGCCAACTGATGATTTTTTTGTAGTTCATGATCTCTTTAAGGTCCAAAGAAGGTAATAATATTGATAGTTATAATTTATCTAAATATTTGCTAACTTATTTTTATATGATAATAATCATGAAATTAATTGTTTGTTTTTTTTTATTTCACTTATGATTTTGAGAGTGCTTTCACATTAGAGAAAAGCTTAGAAGCATCAATTTGTTATGAACAAGATGAGATCTAGAGGATGCTTCATGCAAAGCTTGAGAGCATCGATAGCAAGGTTACGAGAGCACGATCATGTACCAGGCATCAGAGAGATCCACCTGAGGAGTCAAGTTCCATCAATGAGTAAAGCACTAGTTTATACTAAGAGAAGTAAGATGTGCCTTTGACATAGAGGCCAGCCCATTTTATCAAAGGTAGAGCTTGATGAAATTGTCGAAGATGCACTAGAGGATAAGGAATTCACGGAGATGGTTCCTATTGTGGAACCAAAGTTGGATGATGAAGGAAATGTCATTGCCACATGCAATATCTCTCTTTCATCATCAAATTAATCCTTTGGCATACATGATAGAGTAAATATAGCCTCATGCCCTCTATCTGACATATATGACATACGATGATTCATACTTTTTGACAAATGTTTATCTTATCATGTATGATGTCATATATATCATGTTACTTTTTCGATTCAGCCTTTTTGACAATGTACAAGTCAGTGTCATGTGTGACACTTATATCCTATTTATGTATTTAGTATATATATGTATGTTTTTTATTTCATATTTATCAGAAGTTCAAACATTGTATGTTGTAATATGTGCTTTCTTTATTTGTAGTGTAAATGTCATTACATATCTATATAATATATATCGTAGGTATATGTGTATCGTAATGACACACCTTATCAGATACCATTCGGTCCTCGCACTTTACAGGCACCAGACTGCCTCGCTAAGGAACTCATAGTTGAGCAAGAACTAAGAGGGAGAACAAGAGAAAAGGGCTGAAATCAGGGCTAAATACTAGAGAATAAGATACATGGGATCACCCCACAGAAGAATGAACATACAATTCTATTTATTCTCCCATCAAATGAGATGATAGTAATAAGAATAGTTACTATGTGATCATTCACTATAAAGACAAGGTCCCTGATCCAGGATAACAAATAGCAATTTTGTAGCAAAAATCACATATGCTTTATCATGATATTCCATTTTATTAAGTAAACGGTGGGGATCATTTGGTTTAGTTTTCTTCTCAAGTCTAAAGTTTATGCAGTATTAGTGTTGACATGAAGATGCATATGGATAATTACTATCCTTTTTATGCAACAAGCATACCTGGTCAATCTTACTCACCAAGCCTCGTCTAACTGATAAAAAATGGTGAGCTACCCTCTTATTTGTAAAACAAATTTCATGACGCTCTTGAGTGCAGCACCTTCAGAGTTTTTTGTACTGATCATCCCCAATTATGATAGCAGCAATTTTAATAATTATATGTGATGATGTCTAGAGCGGTAAGCTGGCCTCCTAATTATAGAATAAGAGCCATGATGCTTTTCAGTGCACCCTCGGACAGAATCTTCACTATTAATTATCCACAATGATAATAGCAGCAAAGTGAATTCTTCATTGAGTTGTGTGTGATAATGTCTGTATCGAAATTATTAGTAGGATCAACCACAACAAGCACATACATCTACTATGAGAAGGAATCAAATCAAACAACAGTTTACACTAGGCCAAAACCCTTAAAAGCTTAATCACCTGCACCCACGTATATATTGAATAAAGTAACATACGTACCAGTATTTCCTTCATCTACTTCTATAGCATGCACAAAAAGTTCTAACCCAAGATCCATATTTCCCTCTCTTCTGCTGGAACTCAGCAACGTATGAAAGGTAACAAGGTTAGGGTGGCGAGGCATCTTCTGTATCAATAACATCCCATTACTTAGCTGGCCAGCACGGCCAAAAAGATCCACTACACAAGTTAGATGTTCAAGATTTCCTAAAATCCCATAATCTTCAGACATTGCTCTGAAAAATAGAATGCCTTGTTCAACCAAGCCCATATGAGTGCAAGCAGTTAGAATGCCAATAAAACTGATTACATCTGGGTACTGCTCAGATTTAATCATTTGATCAAGCAAACATAACATCTGATCATTTTTTCCGGTTTGAGAATACCCTGCTATCAGTGCATTCCAGGAAGCCGCCTCCTTGACTGGAAGCTGAACAAAGACTCTTTCTGCATCCTTAAGGAGCCCACATCTTGCATACATATCAATCAGGGCATTCCGGACAACAGAATCAAGCTCTAAGGGATAGTAAATACAAATCCCAGTATGAATTCCTTGACCCCTACCTTTCAATGCAAGTACACTGCACGCTTTCAACACACATGCAAAAGTCATGGCACTTGGTGAAAACCACTCATTTAGCATTTGGTCAAAACTGTCAAGGGCATCCTCCATATATCCATTCCTAACATATCCTGCAATTATAGTAGTCCAAGAAACAGCATCCCTCTCTGGAAGCAGTTTGAAGACTTGCAAGGCTTCAGGAAGTAAGCCCCAGATGCAATACATATCCACCAATGTATTGCCAATGTCAAAGTCCTCGGTTAGACCAACCCTAGCAATGTCAGAATGCACTCGTTGGCCATCCCAGACAGCTCCGAGCAGAGCACATCCTTTCAGAACATAAGTATACGTGACTGAATTCGGCTTAGTATTCTCATTTTGCATTTCTCTAAAAGAGTCTAGCACTTGCATGTTGCAATTATGCTTTAGGTATCCGGATATTAGAATGTTCCAGAAGACAGTATCATGGATCTTAAACTGGTCAAATAACTCTCGTGCCTTTGCAAATAGACCACAATTTGCATACATGCCAACCACTGCATTCCTGATGAACACATCTGAGTCTAAAAGTCCCTTCCTTGAAATTTCAGCATGAAAAACTTGGCCCTGTTCTTCTTCTTCTATGGAGCCACAAGCTTGCAGAGCACACACATATGTATGAGAATTCGGTACAATACCTTCTTGTTCCATTCTCTCAAACTTCTGCAGGGCTCTCTCTCCCTCATTACATTTTGTGAAACCAGAAATTAGAACGGTCCATGAAACAACATCACGCACTGGAAGTGACTCAAAAACTTCCACAGCTTTTGCAAGCCAACCACAGGCAGTATATGCATCAACTAATACATTGCCAACATTAACATCTTTATGAATGAAACCTCTCCTTGCGACCTCAACATGTATCTCCTGGGTCTTTTCTGAATCCTGCAAGTTGCGGCAGGCAGTCAGAGCACAGATAAATGTGACTGCATCCTGAGAAATAGTCTCCAATTGCATGCAATCAAATAATGCTAATGCATCCTCAGAATGCCCATGCTCAGTGTATCCAGTCATAAGAGCTGTACATGAAAATCTGTCTCGGACATCCAGTGCAGCAAAAACTTCCTGAGCTATTGCAAGCATACCAAGAGTGGCATACATGTAAACTATTGAGTTGCCAATGTCAGTATCTATTGCAAGTAGACCAAGTCTTGCAATATCTGCATGAATTTCTTGTCCTTTTTTAGAGTCTCCCAGACAACCACAAGCCTTCAGAGCACACACTAATGCAGCTGCAGTGGGAATGACCCCTTGCATTTGCATTTTTGCAAGAAGATTAAGGGCTTCCTCCTCGTTCCCATTCTTGACATTAGCTGCTATCAATGTGCTCCATGCTACTGCATCTTTTGTTGGAAGCTTGTCAAACACATTCTTGGCTTTCTCAAGGAAGCCACATTCTGCATACATGCCAATCAGTGTGCTGCCAACAAAAGGATCTTGCCCCAAACCCCTATCAACAACGTCAGAGTGCATTTGATGACCTCTGTCCATATCCTTCATCCTAGAGCAAATTTTCAGCAAGGCAACATAAGCATATGTACTGGTCTGCAGAGTCAAGGCTTGCATCTTCTTATATAAAATGAAAGTGCGTTCTGTTTCTAAAGCTCTGGCATAGCCAATAATAAGTGCATTCCAAGCACAATCATTTGCATCAGCTAACCGATCAAAAACATGTTGAGCAGTTTCTGTGCACCCAACTTCAACAAGCAATGAAACTAGTAAACTTCCAATATAATTATTGGCAAGAACACCACACATCCCAGAGTAGGTGTTTAAACGCAAGGCATAAGCTAAACTCCTTTTCTTCCTGCAATTACTGAGGATGTACTCCCAAGTCTTTACTGAAGGGAGCTGCATCTGTGACTTCTGTAGTGGATGAGACAGCTTCATAGGCATCAATAACATAGTCGCTCCATAGAAGTCAGTACCACAGTCATACTATGTGGTTCCCTTACTTGTAACATATGGGTTGGAAAGTAGGAAGTAAGTATGGATCAAGGCCCAGATGTTTTGATATGTGACCCTAGAATGGACTGAAAGTAGCCACATAAACGTGAAAAGAAGTAGCAAAATGTTGTTCAGCAGTGGACAGTTGATGATGTTGATCTAGTTCTCTAAGATTATTGATAAATAACAATTATATATTTTCCTTATGTGAGGAAAATCTAACAATTAAATATTTTCAAATTAATAATAATAAAAACAAGAAAAAGAATAAAGGAATCATTGCTGGTAAAAATGAAGGAATCAGCCATACAAGCCAGGCAAATTACAAAATCCCCACCAAGAGAGAGAAAAAAAAAAACAAAAAAGCCTCTAATTTTTTATTTTATTTTCTATTAATACTATAGCACAGGCTAAAGAAGACACAAATGGCTAGAGATTAATGAGATGCACTTAGTGTTCTTACTAGAAGAAAACTTGAGAGTCAAAAAAATATTCTATAAGCAGCTTCATAATTAAAAACCTTCTTGTGACAGCAAATTTGTAGAAGTTTTTCATAATGGTCAGCAAACATTATTAAGATGTTATAAGTACACAAAGAGCTTTGCTTTAGTGAGGAGGTACCCTTGGGCCTTCATGGTTAGCTGTTTGGGAGAGAGTAGAGATAGAAGAAAGTTTCAAAATAAGGAGGAAGAATAGAATGCAACATCTGTGATTTTGGAGCCTCTTTCTAATAAGTTACAAGGTTTTGAGACTTCAGTTTATTAAAAGGCTAGTTTGTACACTTCGCCAAGTTAAGAAAATGAGTTCTTATATAAAGGGCCAAGTGATGCAAAATCCAAACAAACATATGTGCATATGTCAATAGTGCGCCAAAAAGAAAAAGCAAACCAAAAAAAAAGGTCCTAAAGCAGTCAAATAGATCTAGATAAGAGAAGGGTCAAGGAGTATAAATCTCACAAACATGGAGTGTCCTTGAGGCCTTCACATCCAACAAACTCTCACTTAAATAGCTAAGGAGGCTCATTCAGCTACATAACTCCAACCAATTTCTAAAAAATATACACATGGAGTCCCTAAGACATTTATGCCCAATAATCTCCCACTTAAATGGATAAGGATGCTATTCTAAGATAACTAGCTCCACCATTTGAAAAATAAAGTTGATGGTGTGCCTTAAGCATGCATTCTATGAGATCATTCATATGGTTTTTATAAATATTAAGCTTGGTCAAGAAGATTAAGCCATCATACAACATCTATATAAAAACATGAGACCACATGTACGAAATATGGCATCCATTGCCACAAAGATGGAACTCTCCCTATTACAACCAAGAACCGATGTGTTGTCATACATACCAAACTCAATGTGTAGATGTGTTTTCATTGAGAAGTGAATTCTCTACTTTATTTTCCCTTGCATATTTTTTTTTCCAATTCCTTCGGTTTTTGTTTCACTTTCCCTCAAGAACTCTTGCTAAGACCCTAGATTCACATGTCTTGAGAGCCTTGGATATTCAATCATGAAGGAAAGACAATATCTGCCTTCCAAGTTCGCTAATGTGTGAATAGTATGGCATTAGCAAAGTAAATCCATGGAAGCACTAAACGATGGAAAAGTGTGGAAGATTTATGTGTGCCAATTGCACCTTGACCGTCAAAAAGAAAAATCAATGCATGTTGACTATACCTACTCAATACATGTCGAATATTTATATTCAGTATATGTTTGAGTATACCCATGCCAAAAACAAGTTTGGAAAGCTTAAGTTCCCTATTAGACTCCTTAATCATTGCAACACACTCTACTTCTATAGTAGAAAAAGTTTTCCAGAGAACTACAACAAATATACCTACCTTCCATATTCCCATAGTCTTAGTGGTATATTCCCATAGTGTTTGGTTGGGAGGGGATTCTTAAAAAATATGTCAATGAGGTAACCTTCCACTGGGAGACCCACCTTCAGGTTTATAAAATTTGGTCTTGGAAATGGTCAGAAATGGTTCCGTTTCTAAGAAATGGTTTTTTTTTGCTAAGGTCAAAAGATTGTATTACATAATGTTATAATACTCCATGCGACCTGTCTAACCATATATAATACTGAAAGTACTCCATGAGAGTTGTCCAACCATAAATAACACCTAGGTGTTTGGCATTAAAATCAAGATCAAAATTGTCATGTGAGCACTATATTGTGCCCCTTGACTAGACTTAAACAAGATTTCCGAAACATGCTTTTGATTACAAGATGACCCAAGTAGTTGAAAGCATTATCCGAGACTGAGAAGTATAGATAATTGGACTAAACACGATACAAGAGATCCCACAACCTAGGATCGTAGGCATGTAGCAAAATATCTGAATTACAAGAAATCCCTTGAGAGAGATGAGCTAGGTACAAGAAATAACTAGACAAGATTTCGTACTACGAGATTACAAAAGACAAGATGGGATGTCCAAACTACTAGACTAGACAAGACTAGAACAAGAAACAAGATTAGAACTGGAACTAAAACTTGGAAAGTACTTGGATATCACGACTCCTTGAGCTTGCATTGGAAAGATTGAGGGTGTATGCGGCCAAACCCTCCTTATATAGGTATTCAAGCTGGTTACAAGTTGATTATGCCATCGATGATGTAAGCAATCAAGAAATAGGACCTCCATAGTCAAAATCGAGCAAGTGGGTAGTCCATCTTAGGGTTTTAGTACGTTCCGAATGTGATGATAACATTAGTTTCTTCAAATTCTAAACCAATACATGAGATAAAGGGAGCCACACAAAATCTAAGGTTCAAGATGGTATCCTTTGGGTCCATATCACCTCCCCCTCAAGCAACGAGTTCCATGAGGAGTGGCCATGTTCTCTCGCTTTGGCTTCATTTGATTCTTCTTGTGGAATTCACGAACCTTGATTGGTGCTCTTTATACTTTCTAGGCCTTTAATCTTCATGGATGGTAGTCTTTGTAGAGTTCTTGATATGTGGTACTTGAACACGATGATGATGGATAACCATGATGAAACTCAAAAGGGTTTGTTGCATACCTACGTGTAGAATCAACTATATGATTTTCTTGATGAGATGTATTCATCTTTGATTCTGGATGATTCTTTTGATATGGGATGGTGATTGTGGAAGTCCTAATTCCAACTTGTTTCTTCTTCTTAGAGCATTTGAATACCATGTGACCATGACCTCCATAATAAAAGCATAATCCATGGTCTTTATCATGCTTCCTTTCCCATGGTGTAAGTCTCCTAACCTTGATATTATCCAATTGCATGGGCTTTAGTTTAGATTCTTCCAATATATTTTATTGAGGGACTCAAGTAAACTTGTATTCTCAATTTTGAATAGAAGTCCTCTTCTCTTGCTTTCTCTCAAGCAACCTATTATCACACTTGATTGCTTGATTCATGAATTCATTCAAACTATTTACCTTGGGCATGGTTAACATCAGCACGTCTATTTCCTTGATGAAGCTTCCTTAGCTTTGTTTCGTTGACACCTGAACAATGGGTATCTCCAAAAGAAGATGTGAACTCTTGAACAAAGGCCTTGAAATCATACAAAATATCCATGTCCTTCTCTAGGATAGGAACTCTCATGGACAAAAGAAACTATCCTGAACCTCAAATTCCATGTGACCTTCTATATCTCATGATTGGTTCAAAATTTGGAGAAACTAATGCTTCCATTGTATCCAAAATGTGCCAAAACCCTAAGATCGACTATCTTCTTGCTTAATTCTACTATCCAGAGGTCATGTTTCGAATTGATGGCATCACCGATGATATAATCAATTCATAACCACCATTGATGAACCACCTTTGAAAACTTATATAAGGAGGGGTTGGTCATATACATACTCACTCTTGCCAATGCAAGTCTTGAGAGCTCAAGGAGTCGTGATCACTGAGTAAGTACTTTTGAAGTTCCAGTTTCAGTCCATAGAACTTCAAGAGGGAGCACAACCACCCTTTGGACCAATCTACAAACTATCCCTAGAGGAGCTTACATAATCAAACAAGAATATTGATAAGAATCTAGCCAAGGGGTTTATGAAACACTCAAAGTCTCTAGCATAAGCCCCTATTCTATTTGTTAAGAAGAAGGAAGAAGGATGGGACTCTCTGAATGTGTGTAAACTACCGTGGGTTGAATAAAAATAAAGTCACTATGAAGAAACAAATACCCTCTACCACTCATAACAGAGCTCTTGGAAGGTCTTGGAAAAGCAAAGTTCTTCACGAAGATTGACCTTCAAGTAGCTTACAACCTTGTCAGGATCGGAGAAGGAGACGAATGGAAGATGGCATTTTGAATATGTAGTTATGCCATTCGATCTCACGAATGCTCTGGCTATCTTCCATCATATGACGAATGATATCTTTCGAGGGTATTAACATGACTTTGTGGTAATATACCTCGATGATATCTTGATATTCTCCAATTGGAGAACACACAAAAGTGGAGTTTTTAGGGTATATTGTATCAGAGAGAAGGAATTTGTATGGATCCTTAGAAGATCGAGACAATCCTTGATTGGCAACCATGTTTATGTGTTCGAGATGTACAATGTTTTCTAGGGTTTGATAATTTTTTACACGATATTAATCAAAGATTACTCCAAGATAGTGACACCTATTACCAAGCTTCCATGAAACACAAAATTCTCATGGAACAAAGATGCACAGAAAGCCCTTCCATACCTTGAAATCGTCATTCATTACTTCTCCAATTCTAGTTTACTTGGATTCTACCAAGCCTTTTTTCTTGGAGATAGATGCATCAGACTTTGCCTTGGGGGCGATTCTATCCCAACATGGAGATGATGGATACCTCCATCGAGTTGCATATCATTCAAGGAAATTCTCTCCTCTAGAGATTAAATATGAAATCCATGATAAAGAACTTCTTGCGATAGTGGCTGCGTTTGATATCTAGCATTACCATCTAGAAGGAGAAGCTCATAAAGTTATTGTGTACATATATCATAAGAATTTAGAGTACTTTATGACCACCCGCATCCTCAATAGAAGGCAATCTCGATGGAGTAACTTTCTATCCAGGTTCATTTTTGTCATTATGTATCGTCCAAGACGCAAGCAGTCTCGGTCAAATGCCTTGTCAAGAAGATGTTACCTTGCACCAAAGAAAGGTGAAGAAGCTTTTGAGCAACAAGAGAGTGTATTAATCAAGCCTAAATATCTCCAGTTATCAGCCATCTCTTCAAACCATCAAGATGATTCAACCTTGACCCATTTGATTTGTGAGACTATCACATGATGAATTGTTTTCTAATGCAACCAAAAAATTCAAGAAGGGAAAGTTCATGAGTAAACAAGTTCCAAGAAAATGATGGGTTACTATTCTATAAGAACCTATTGTACATCCCTCTAGAAAAGCCCGGGATCCAAGTACTTTAGCAACATCATGATAACCTTGCAGCATGACATTTTGGAGTGAATAAAACAATAGAACTCGTATCAAGGGATTTTTGGTGGCCTCAAATGTGGAAGGAAGTCAAAGGGGAAAAAACCTCCTAGGGAAAAAGTGCCCTGCCAGTCCTAAGTGTGTTCACACACATCACTATCAAAATATATCAATAAATCCCTCCCTAGGAGTGATGCGGTGAACAATGAGCTTGCACTCATGTATAAGGAAGTGCCAAACTATGTGGAAAGAGATCAATCCACAAAAGAAAGTAAGCTCAAAGCTTTGCAGAAAGCTTCAAACTTCTCCCTAGGTAGAGCTTTTGTGAAAAGATATGCAACGTTCTCCTGTGTAGCACATGTGCCAAACTGATCTCTCCAGCAAAGAATCTCTCCCTGACATAATGATAATGCACCTCAATGTGCTTTGTGCGAGCATGGAATACAAGGTTCCTAGCAATTGCCAATGCGCTCTGACTGTATGTGAAGATAGTGGTGGCAGAAGACTGACCAACACTCAAATCAGCCAAAAGGCATATTAGCCACGCACACTCAATAGTCGTCGTGAAAACTTCCCAATACTCAGCCTCACAACTAGAAGTGGCCACAATAGGCTACTTCTTGCTCAACCAAAATATGCATGAGCTACTAAGCATGAAGCAAAAACCACTGGTGGACACAGAAGTGTCATAGCAACCAGCCCGGCCAGAGTCAGAAAAAGCATGTAAATCTGGTGGTAGTGATCCTCCCTTGGGATAAAACAATCCAAGTAGTCAAGTACCACTCAAGTAGCAAAAGATTCCCTTAACCGCCGACCAATGCTTGAGGCCTTAGCAATGCATAAACTTGCTTATCTGAGAGACAGCAAACTGAATATCACGCCGAGTTATGCATAAGTAAATCAAGCATCCAACAGCCTCCTAATAGAGAACAACATCAAATGCATCGCAAGCATCACGAAGACTCACTCGTAAACCTGTCTCCATAGGAGTGCCAATAGGTTTGCAATCTTCAAGGCCAAAACGTTGCAATAATGTGTCAATATATTTTGTTTGACACACAGCTACTCCTCCATGAACTTGCATGAACTGAATGCCCGAATAATAATGATGCAAATGCCCCAAATCTGACATCTCAAAAGAGGCATGCAAATCAGCCTTAAAATAAGCAATATGCTTCTTAAAATAAGCAACACGACATCAACATAGACAACAATGATCAGAAATACATCATTTGCACGCTTAACATATAAGGTTCTCTCAATTGGATTGTTCTCAAAACCATGTGGAATCAAGTAGGCATGTATCTTTTCATACCAAGCACGTGGTGCTTGCTTCAAACCATATAATGCCTTTTTCAACTTGCACACTTTATTTTCATGCCCTTTCTGTGCAAAACCACGCAGTTGAAAAACATACACTTCTTCATGTAAGTCACCATTCACAAATGCAATTTCAATGTCGAACTGATGTACATTCCAACCATGATGAGCTTCAAGTGCAGAGATGCTATGAACAGTAGTCATTCAGCATGTGGGAGCAAAGGTCTCATCAAAATCAATGCCTCTTTCTTGAGCATAACCTTCTGCAACGAGCCTAGCCTTATACCTGTCAACTCTTCCATGAGGCTTAGGCTTCAGCTTGTATACCCACTTAGTGCCAATAGCCTTCTTGCCAGGAGGCAAATCACATAAAGACCAAGTACCATTCTTCATAATTGCATCATATTTTGATTGCATAGCAGCCATCCAATTTTCTGAACTTTGTGCTTCATCAAAAGAAAAAGGCTCATTCTCATCACAAAGACTAGAGGCCATCATAGCATAGCAATTTGATGCAAAACAAGCATTATGTGAGCATGAACGAGTACGATACGACAAAGGTGCATCTAATTTGCTATCTCGCAAAGTCTTCACCAGCCATTTAGGCATAGTTTTTGCCTCCTCCATATCAGCCCTCTCATCAACAAGTGCATTATGTAAATATGCATCAGAAATAGACAGATCTGCATCATCATGTGGAACCTTGTAAAGGCTGAGAAATTGCCTTATTTGAATCAACACTAGGCTATCTGTTGGAAATTAGGTAGGCCCATAACTAAATTCCACAGGTTCCATAGGTCCAAGATCTACAACATAGATTTCAGCATCTTCCAAAATTGACAAACATGAACATACAACACTTAATCATACAATGAGGAGATAAAAATAGAGAGAGATTAGACAACATGTTCAAAGTGTTACGTAAGCCACTGCTTACTCACACCATCATATATACAAATGTCAATTTACAATGTGGGAGTCAATACCTCAACCACTCTATGTGAACAGAAATAGATGGAAGAGTGTATGTACAGAATTTACAAGAATATTCAGATGTAGGGACAAAAATCTGAATATGTATGAGGTGTAGGACCTGATAAGTTGTAGAAGAGTGAATATGAGTGATAGAAAGAGGAAAGATCAGTTTGAAACTGATATTCAGCAAACCCTAATCTGAATTTAGGCTATGGAAGACCCTAAATCACATACTTACAGAATTAGCATAGAATGCTAACATGTTGCTGACAGAAATCCTCATACTCATGTGGAAACACCTTCTCTAACATATGTGTGAAAGATCACATACTTACAGAATTAGCATAGAATGCTAACATGTTGCTGACAGAAATCCTCATACTCATGTGGAAACACCTTCTCTAACACCTCATCTGATGCATGTAGCATGCATGTACTGATTCTCCTTTATGTATGCCGAATAGGACACCTCCTGATATGGATGCCACTGCCTCCATAAGCTCCAAGTAGTACCTGAGTGCATAAAGAGAATATATACCTGAATAGCTAACATAAGATGCAACCTTATGTTAAGCTCCATCCAATGTCTTTGAAGTACTCCATAATCTTCATGTAGAAGACAACCTCCAAATACATCATGTAGATGGATGATCCACACCACCCATCTGCTGATAAGTAAGTCTTCTCCATAAGCAAGAGTGTGAGCACACTCTTCTCCAAGAAGAACTTCATGGCTGCTCCTAATGTGCTTCAAATTCTGCTCCATAGCTGCCCATATGTGCACCATGGCTGCCCCATGTGTGCATCACCTAGATCACCTCCAAAATCAGCAAGTGATGGCGTTGGGATAACTTAAAAGTGACCACAACCCTTGTTTTTATATAGCCCTTGAGGCTTATGCGAAAAAAACTCCTCCCAATAAAGCTATTCGTTAACAAAAAGCTGAATCGTTGTTGAAAATGGGATCTTTAAATTTTTGACCTATAAGCTGAGAGCTCTTAAATGTGGTAAAAACCCTTAATCAACAGAAAATTAGGGTTAGGGTTTTCTCCCAAATCTGATCTCTGATGACTGAATGTCCTATACCATTAACAAGCTCTCATCAAGCTCTACAAGATAGGATCATAAAAGTTTTACCCAAATTTTGTGCCAAAAATGACTAAGTACTAAAATTAGGGTTTCTGCCCTAATAGGGATTTGGACTAATGTGACATTGATTTCCAACAATCCCCCTGCAATGTCATATTGGTACAAACTGAACTGGATATGCAACTTCATTCATCTGCAAACTGACATAAGCTTCAACCTTATCCTCCAGAATTGACCTTCAAACTTTATCTTCAAAAGTCTTCTTCAAAACTGAATTTGAACTTCTTCAAACTTCAAAAATCTGAATTTGCTGAATATGAACCATAATACCTGAGAAAATATGCAAACTAGATATCCAATAGTGTTAGAAGACATCAAGTAATCACTGCTTGACAACATATGTAGCATGAATTGACTCTGAATCTGCAGAAATCATATGAAAAGTTAAAGCGAAAGTTCATAGACTTGACCATGTTACAATTCAACATTCATGTATACATGAAATTAAGGCAACATTATAGAACAACAATGGAAACTCCAAAATGATTATCGCCAAAAAGATAGCCTAGAGCATTGCTTCTTTCATACTCCATCCATGGTCTTTATCTATAGGCCATCTACCTTCTTCATAAAGTTCTCTGGAGACTACATTGATTTTCGAACCAAAATCTATCAAGACAACATATGGTTTAGGATTATTTCCAATCTTCACCTTAGTCTCAGACTTCAATGGTTCCCCTTGCCCAATACTTTTGAGTGAAATGGCTCTTAGAGTTATCATTATTTTTGTCTATGCTTCCAACCATAAGTCCTAAATAGTTTCTTCATCCAAAATTATTATCAGATTGATGTTCATTCACTTTTATAGTAGTTAATTTTGGTTCATTCATCTCTCCATCTTCTTTATTTTCAATAGGTTCTCTTCTTCTTCTAATCATACTAATGACTTCCTCTTTGGCATCAGATCATGACATTGCCAAAATCTCCTCTATTGAAAGAGGCATTTCGGCTTTAAGGATGTTCTCATAAATTACCTTTTTAATTGTAGAAGAAACTCTTGTTCTCTTGTGCTCGAGGTGGGTTCTTTTACTCAGTGCAGTATGCACTATGTGTATGCTTTGCACAAAACCACAAGGACATTATAAAGTGAGATAGAAATCGTCAAAATACTCAGTGCTGAAGAGTCACAAAAGCATCACAACCACTCGTATACTCAAAATATGCATAGAACAAACTTGTGAGCAATGGTGCTTTACACTTGCAATATCAAGAAGTAAAAAAGCATAAAGATATATTAGAAATGATCCTTACAAAAACAGCTATTAAATAAAATCAATAGGCTTGCAATCTAAGCCAATGACATATAGCTAGTGAAAAATCTATGCCTAAGTGCATAGATAAACAAGTAGGGGGCGCCTTAGCAAGCAAGGGGTAACTTATACAATGAGCACTATAATGACAAGCTCTACACTGATGGAAGAACCCCACAAATCCATTCAATCATATGTATATATAATTGATGAAGTTTGGTGATCATTTTGAATCTTGACTCACCAAAAAGTGCATGATGATGTGGCAAATAATGTAAGCCCCCCACTCACACACTTGAGCTTGTAATTAACTAGAGCTCTATTGGTCTACAAGTAAGCTCTCTCATGGATTCTAAGGAGAGGCATTGAAAACCACAATGCATATTTGCAACCAATCCTCTCCTCTGTCCTGAAAAGGTGGCTTCCTTGAAGAGTTGCAAACCTACTTTATATGACCATCTACACATCTTTAATTGAGTTGAGGAGAATATTAAATTTAATATGCATTTGTGCATATTAAATTTGAGTTGAGGAGCACATTGGATGCAAAGTCCATGAAAGGCATCTTCATGAGACACAAAGATGCGGGTGAAATGTGCAACACAATTTGGCCACCTCAGCTTAAGAAGGTAATATGCAGCCTACATGTTGAATTTAATGAGGTAAAGCTGCTGAAAAGAAATGGTGCCTCAAAGCATGACCATAAAATGATAAAATTTCAGCATATACAGCCACCCATTAGGCCTGAAATTGACTCTCAGAATGTACCGCATATGGCTGGAAATAATGATGAGTCAATGATAATTGAGTCAATGGAGTTTGGATAGTAAAATGAGGCTCTTGAAGGACATGTGTAGCCACCAAATGATGTTGAAAATAGGGCTGAAAACGACATACAAGAGCCCCTAAATGATGAAGATTAGGCATTTCTCTACTTGAGCTCCAAGACAAAGTAATGTGATGTCGCATAGAGAAGGTAACAAAAGAGGAGAACCACCATAACTCTTGCTCACTCTCCCTTTCAAGTTTTCAAAGTCAACAAGAATTAGATTTGGATCCACTTACAATGCTGACTAAACCATAAATATATATAGCATGATGAGAGACTACATAGTCTAGCTAGAAAGCTCCAAAATGAAATGGGGCAATAATCCAAAGGATCAAATAATGAGATAGAGTTAAGCATGCTCAATAGAGACACCCTCTATACATTTTGCCAGCAATCTTATGATAGATGAAGTGGTAAGTTCGCACTTCAAAGGGTATCTCTACCTTGCTTCACTCCACTATTATAGCGAAATAACAGTGTCCACTATCCACTACTCCTACAATATCTGATACATGTGGTTGAGGCTTCTAGTTACATTGAGAGATTAGATAATAAAGGAGCACCACTAACAAGAACATGGATCCCACTTCTTTTATATGTCAATGATATTGTTTTGATCTCTTTCTCACTGCAGGGCATGCAGTACCATTTGGATGCTGCATTTGCAAAAGATAGTGCATTGTCCATAAACCTTGGGAAAATCAAGGTTATGGTGTTTAACACTATGCTCCATTTGGTAATAAGGCCACCACCCATTTTTACTATCGGAAGGACATTATGGAGTATATACATGCATATACTTATTTGGGAGTAGTTTCCATGCACCGATTTTTCGATGAGGAGAGCTACAAAGACTAGATTGCTCAAAGTTTATGCAGCGATGGGTACATTCTAAAGGATATGTTCATGTGTCCAATTTCAAGAACCTCGAAAAACTCTGATTTTTTTTTACTTCGGTGTCATTGGCTATGTTGTAAGGAGTACAAATTTCAAGACCCTTAATTGTCGGTCATGGTGGATTTGGTCAATAAAATGGGTGGAGAGGATGGAGAGGCTTTTTGTGTCTATGATCTTTCAGTTATCTAGAGTCAAGGCTTCTATATCTCGTGAGATCATTCATGGGGAGCAAAGGGCTCCCTCGTTAGTTATTAAGGCACTTACTGGTTCAGTCTCTTTCATGCAAAACTTGAGGGATCTTTATTAGAAACAGTCTCTTTCATGCAAAACTTGAGGGATCTTTATTAGAAACAGATGTACTCAACTGGCTCTTGAGTCCTCTCAACAGCAGATATACTCAATTGGCTGGCTCTCTCTCTCTCTCTCTCTCTCTCTCTCTCTCTCTCTCTCTCTCTCTCTCTCTCTCTCTCTCTCTCTCTCTCTCTCTCTCTCTCTCTCTCTCTCTCTCTCTCTCTCTCTCTCTCTCTCTCTCTCTGTGTGTGTGTGTGCGTGCGCGCGCACGTGTGCATGCACAATCAAATCACACCACACCATCCACGATCTGGATAAGAAAAGATGCCACCTGGTAACATTTTGCTTCCCGAGGAATGGCAACTTTTTCTGTTCTCAACCATTAAAACGACGAGTGTAGCTGTGCAAAGCAGGCTGATCAAGAAGTTAGGAGCGGCAACATTTGAGAGAGAATTTTTCCATGAGTGTTTTGGGGTGAAGTTTCTATTGCTAAACTCCATTATAAAGTCCAGCATATCCGTAATTGTCAGCTCATGTACGCGCAAACAAAGAAGCTCAGAGTTTCCTTCAATATACTATCAGATAGACAGGTACGGCAGAGCTGATGGCTGTAACGCTCTTTGACCAGGGTTCGTCCTCCCCAAATGGACATCTTTGACTGAGGAACTATAGTGCCCGCAAAATGGACAACTCTGGCACGTGTTAGAGGCTAGCATCCAATCGAATCAAGGTGAAATTGGCTTTTATGCTGCAGTCATCACACCTCCAAATAAAAAGAATGGAGATTTAAGCAGCTCTGGAAAAAAGAAGGGGGGAAAATGGAGCACGTGGAAAAGAGGGATGAATCACATAACACGAATGTATGGTCAAATTTCATATTCATTGAAATGACCAAGCTCTTAAGTTGTATAATTTGTACATTCTGCCGCAGCACTGGCTCGCCCTCTTTGTGGTTGAAGCAACCGGCTCTCAGCACCGGCTCTCAGCATTCGGCTCTCAGCACCGTTGAAGCATTCGCCATCTTTGTGGGTTGACGCATTCGCCCTCTTTGTGGGTTGAAGCGCGAAATTGAAGTATTTGCCTCTCAGCACTAGCTCGCCTGTTGAAGAATTCGCCTCTCTTTGTGGGTTATGAGTTCAATCGCTAGCGGACATTCCTCATCCACTTGATGTGATTAAATGGAAACTTGATTGCGAGATCAAACTTCCTTCAAAAGTAAAAGGTTTAAACATAATTGAAATATGATAAAGTCAAAGGGCTTGATTTACCCATCCTTTGATGGAATTCTCTCATCCTCGTCAAAATATACATGTAAAGAAAGTGTTTGTCCATTTATAAATATTAATTCTTAATAAATATACATATAAATACAATGCTTGTCAAGTTGTGTATTTTCATTCAAGGATTCACGTTTTGGTTGTTATGTAATTTGAATGTATCTCATGGCCTCGACATTAATAGTAATGAAACCTCGCACCAACATTGTTAGTTCACCAATCGGACACTCTACTACGTCAACAAAGAAATGCAAGCATAGTGAGCCAATCAAATATTCTTCAAGACTCCATCCAACATTATAAAAAATCGAATTCATAAATCAACATATATTAATTAAAGAGGTTTGGCCAAAGTTTACTCTCTCAAATAGCTTGAATTAATGGAAAGAATAACTTTTCAAGTGAAGATAGGCATAGTATCCATGAGACCCTTCGTATTCAACAAAGTAGGGGTTAGACATATCAAGCTACTCGAAGGCAATACAAACTTGCCTAAGGCCCATTACATGTCCACCATCGTTGACACAGGATGAACCCCTACCTCAACCTCAAGAGGCAAAGGTTCTTGCAAGCCAAACCAACGTGCGGACTAAATACAAATGTTCATTATATGGAATGCACAAATACAAAATTCCTTAAAGATGTAAGGCATTTTTGTAACACAAATCGTTTTTGCATGGAAACTATATAAAATCAGCTAGTTTTGAACCAATCACCCTGAAGTGCCAACACCCAAAATTTCATGTTGGAGTTTGAGGAGTGGGGAACACGTGAACATAGCATAATGAGAAAGAGTCTCATAAGCACAACACAATGTGATAGTAGAAAGTGTGTAACATACAAAGATAAGCATCCCATTAGATTTATGGAAAGATAAGTATCCCATTAGAGTTATGGGCATATAACAAGCTGGGGAAGGGATGAACTCTTAAGAGGGGAAAAAGTGGTGTGACATATCTAAGTATGTTCACACACATCACTACCAAGATATGTTGGAGTTTGAGGTATGCAGAAGCATGCAAACAACACAAGGAAGAAGAAGAAGCTTGGATCACAACACACAATATTGAATGTATTACCACTAGAATGTACAAACATAAGTGACCCATTAGGGCAGTAGGATTATATACAATCCGGAAGAAAAAAACCTCCTAAAGAGGGAAAAAGTGCCAGACGGTCTTAGAGAGTTCACACACATCACTACCTAAATATATCAACAAATCCTCCCTTGGGAGTGATGCGGTGAACAAGGAGCTGGCACTCATGTATAAGGAAGTGCCAAGCTATGTGGAATCAATCCACAAAAGGAAGGAAGCCCAAAGCTTTATGGAAAGCTTCAAACTTCTCCCTAGGCAGAGCCTTCGTGAAAAGGTTTGCAATGCTCTCCTGTTGGGCACATATGCCAAGCTTATCTCTCTAGAAGAGAACCTCTCCCTGACATAATGATAATGCACCTCAATGTGCTTAGTGTGAGCATGGAACACAGGGTTCCTTGCAACTGCCAATGCACTCCAATTGTCAATGAAGATGGTGGTGGTAGAAGACTGACCAACACCCAAATCAACCCTAGGGTGTATGAGCCACACACACTCAACAGTCGTTGTGAAAGCTACCCTATACTTAGCCTCACAACTGGAAGTGGCCACAATAGGCTACTTCTTGCTCAACCAAGATATACATGAGCTACTAAGCATGAAGCAAAAGCCACTAGTGGACACATGAGTGTCATAGAAACCAGCCCAATCAGAGTCAGAAAAAGCATGTAAATCTAGAGGTAGTGATCCCCCCTTGGGATAAAACAATCCAAGTAGTTGGGTATCACTCAAGTAGCAAAAGATGCACTTAACCACCTACCGATGCTTGACACCTGGGCAATGCATAAACCTGCTCATCTTTGAGACAACAAACTAATATCTAGCCGAGTAATGCATAGGTAAATCAAGCATCCAACAGCCTGCTGATAGAGAAGAACATCAAATGCACCTCCAACATCATGAAGACTCAATCGTAAACCTATCTCCATAGGAGTGGCAATAGGCTTACAGCCTTCAAGGCCAAAATGTTGCAATAATGTGTCAATATATTTCATTTGACACAAAGCCATTCCACCATCAACTTGCATACACTGAATGCCCAAATGATGATGCAAATGCCCCAAATGAGACATCTCAAATGAGGCATGAAAATCAGCCTTAAAATTAGCATTATGCTTGTCATAAGGACCAATGAGCAGCATGTCATCAACATATACAACAATGATCAGAAGCACATCATTAGCACACTTAATATATAAGGTGCTTTCAGTTGGACTATTCTCAAAACCATGTGCAATCACATAGGCATGTATATTTTCATACTAAGCATGTGGTGCTTACTTTAAACCATATAATGCCTTCTTCAACCTGCACACTTGTTTTTTTTTGCCCTTTTTGCATGAAGCCATGGGGCTTAAAAACATACACTTCTTCATGCAAGTCACCATTCAGAAATGCAGTTTTAATGTCCAACTGATGTACATTCCAACCATGATGAGCTTCAAGTGCACAGATGCTATGAACAGTAGTCATTATGGATGTGGGAGCAAAGGTTTCATCAAGATCTATGCCTCTTTCTTGTGCATAACCCTTTGCAACAAGCCTAGCCTTATACTTTTCAATTGTTCCATCAGGCTTACGCTTCAGCTTGTATACCCACTTAGTGCCAATGGCCTTCTTGCCAGAGGCAAGTCACATAAAGACCAAGTACCATTTTTCATGATAGCATCATATTCTGATTATAGCCATCCAATTTTTAGAATTTTGTGCTTCATCAAATGAAACAAGCTCATTCTCATCATAGAGACTAGAGGTATCCATAGCATAGCAATCTGATGCAAAAGAGGCACTATGAGAGCCGGAATGAGTATGGTATGACAGAGGTGCATCTAATTTGTTGTCACGCAAAGTCTGCACCAACCATTTCGGCATAATTTTTGCCTCTTCAATATCAGTTCTCTCATCAACAAGTACATCATGTAAATCTACATCAGAAATGAAATGACCTGCATCATCACATGAAACTTGCAAAGGTTGAGAAGTTGCCTCATTAGAACCAGCACTAGAATCTCCACCTGTAAAAAGAGGCAGCAAAGTATCATACATGTCTTTGGAGCTAACAGATGTCTCCGATGATACAGATAGACTTTGCTTCGAGAACTGTATCCAACAAAAATACATTTCACTACTTTATCGTCCAATTTCTTGCGATGTTGTTCACGGATTAATGCATATGGAAAACAACCAAAAACATGCAGGTAAGCAACAAATGGTTTGCAACCATGCCAAGCCTCATATGGAGATAGACTACAATGCTTTATTGGGACACCTGTTAAGTACATATGTTGCACACATGAAAGCCTCAAGCCAGAAACTATGGGGTAAGACTTGACTCTTGACCATACACCTTGCCATCTCCATGAGTGACCTATTCATCCATTCAACAACTCCATTCTGTTGAGGTGTATATGGCACTGTACACTAATGTTTTATCCCACGTTCAGCCAGAAATGCATTAAAATCAGAAGACATATATTCCCCCCACGTTCAGTCAATTAGAATGGAGGGTGCCCATTTTACATGGTGACAGATTTTCTACCAAAACCAAAAACTATTTGAACCACATAAACACTTTGGACTTTGCTTTCAATGGATATACCCATGCATGCTTGGAAAAATCATCAATGACAGTCACAGAGTAAAGATAGTTTCCAAAAGAAGGTGTCTGCATAGGACCACAAACATCACTATGCACAAGCTACAAGTTATGAGTAGCTCAAATTGAACCATCTTTTGGGAAGGATGAACACTACATTTTGCCCAAAATATAGCCTTCACAAACATGTTTACCAGGTGCCTCAAGTTTAGGCAAAGAGGACACCATTTTAGATTTTTGCAGGCATAGCAAACTAGCAAAATTCAGATGACCAAAGCATGCATGCCAAAGCTTTGCATCTGACATAGCTTGAGAATCATGTACTACACATGCTGAATCATTCACAGATTTTTCATAGTTTATGAGCTTATATAGCCCATGACATAAAATGCCAGAAGCAATAATCACATTGCCATTTGACAAATCATGAACTGTACATCTGTCATCAACAAATGTCATAACCAAGCCAATCTTGGCTAAAGCTGAAACTGATAACAGATTCTTCTTGATTTGTGGCACAAATAGAGCATTCTACAATGTGAAAGAACTACCATCGACGGTAGTCAAAATGATCTTACCAACTCCCATGATAGGATAAGAGGAGTTAATGGTGCATGTGACAGTATTTATTGTAGGGGCAGGCTCAAGTGAAGTGAAGAAACTGCGTTGCAAGGTAATATGTTTGGTTTCTCTACTATCAAAGTACCAAACATTTGAGCCTACTGCAGACATACACTATTCAAGAGAGGATGGGTTAAAACTGCAAATAGTAGCAAATGCCCATTCTTCATTCTGCACTAGATTAGAAGACTCTGTTTTTGGTGTAGAGGCCCCTGCAACAACCATTCCAGCCTCTTTTTTATTTGCCTCTTTTGTAGCCAATTTTGGACAGCTCTTTATGGCATGATCATTTGCTTTACAGTATTTGCAAAACAATTTTTGCTTTTCTATTTTCTTCTCTTCTTTGTCTTCCTTCTTCGATTGTGCAAAATTAGTAGATTTCTGCTTACTAATAGAAGAGCTCCATTTACCTTTGCCCTTTTGACTAGCCAAGAAAGCTTGATCTACAACATGCATAATGGACTTGTTCTGCCTAGACTCATCTTCCTGTAACAGAACAGAGACTAAATCCTCAAATGTTAAGGCATTCGGATTGTCTTTCATCATCAAATGAAGAGTAGAAGCAAAACTTTAGTATGAATTGGGAAGACCATTCAGAATATTCTGCACAAGTGAACTGTCAGGGAAGACTTCATCAGCAGAAATTAAATCTTCCTTCAAATCTTTGATCTTTGTTAGAAAATTGTCCATAGAATCACCTTCATTCATAAGCGCGCTCTCCAACTAGTTTTGGAGGTAAGCAACACGAGCCTCATTCCTAGCCTGGTACAATGTGGTAAGTGTATCCCAAGCATCCTTAGTTATTATGCAAAAGCAAATGTGAGGAATAATGGCACCTTTGACAGACAAGGCTATCAATGCATGTGCCTGAGTATATCTGCCATCCCAACGAATTCACTCTATAACAAAAACAGAAACACAAAATAGGAACATGAAGAATATCGTTATCTTCAACACCGTCTACATCAACTTCTATACCTATATTTGTAGGTGTAATAGGACATTTTTCAACACCCTACACAATAATCCACAATCCTTTTGTGACCAATACATGACAAATCATATAAGCCCACAATGGGTAATTCGTACCATCCAACTTATCCTCACCAGCAAACATACAAAATATATCACTGCTTTCTACCATGGCCACTGACTAAAATACCCTGATGTAGAAAAATGATTGTATCTAAAAAAGTTGAACAAAACTACCCTTATGAGTTCTACTAAACCTGTAGCAAACTTCAAGACGCTTATACTGGTGAGCCAAAGCCTATATATATCTTTGGCACAAAAAGATGAAATAGCTTGCACAAGCGCTATGATAGTGCATTCGAAGGCCAAAACGAACTCAGATCACGATTTCAGCACCATAAAACGAAGTTGTTTTGATCTTCTAATCACCTTGAGTATGCTCACCAAATTTGTGCGATTCTAATACTGTAACCAGAGTTGTGTCGATGATACCCTAGATGAAGCAATGACCTGCTCTGATACCAATTGTTGGAGTTCGAGGTCTACCAAAGCACATGAACAAAAGGAAGAAGAAGAAGCTTGGAGCACAACACAGAATACTAAATGTATTACCACTAGAATGTACAAAGATAAGTGACCCACTAGGGCAATAGGTGTATATACAAGCTGGGGGGAAAAAACCTCCTAAAGAGGGAAAAAAGTGCCTCGATGGTCCTAGATTTTCATAGTTATCACTACCTAAATATATCAACAAGTTATACTACAAAATTAACCTTGGGAATGATGCAAAAAACAAAGGGCTCACACTCATGTATAAGGAAATGCTAAATTATGTGGATTGCGAACCATCCACAAAAAGAAGTAAGCCCAAATCTTTGGAAAATGCTTTGACATTTTGCTGAGGCAAAGAATCTATGAAAAGTTCTACAAGGTTATCTTGTTTACGTGCATAAACCAAGCTAATGTCTCTAGCAAAGATTCTCTCTCTAATGCAATCTGGGAGCCACTAGAATAGTATATACCAAATTCAATGGTAATGTTGTAGAAGACCCTGATGTGCACATTCACACACTCTTGAATAACTATGCTTTACTGGATAGAACAAAAGATGAATTACATAAAATCCATATGTTCCAGGCTACTTCAATAGGTCATGCTACTAACTGGCTCTTGGAATATGATGATAATGCATTTTCCATGTCTGAAGCTATTAGGAGTGCTTTTCTTCATCACTTTGGGAAGGCCAAAGACATCTGCAACTCTTTGGTTAATTACAATATGGAAAATAAAAAAGCACAGATTTCATACAATGTGTTATCAAGATCTTGCTCACACGCACACAGAGGTTACGCATGCAGAAAACACACAGAAAAATAGAGACTCCAAGAGATGAGACCAAACGCAGTATTGGGTGCAATCTCCCCCCATGCACTCTATTTCGACAGTTCATAGAGTGCATGTATTTATAGGAATTTTTTATTACGTCGAAAAGAGTGGTTACATGAGAGCGGCTCTGAAAAGCATGTGTGAAAGTAAAAGTTGGTGACTTTCGTAGAAAGCCTTTGCTTAATATCAAAAATTACAGTCTACAATGACCCTTATTCTAACCACTATTTTTCTAACTATTTCTAACAATAGAACCTTTTACGCAGATTTATTACAGACTAAATCATAAATCGGATTTATTGGTGTCTACCCTAAAGTCGGATTATTGATGTCCGCCCTTTCATGCTTTCACGCCCTCACGAACCTTTAGCTGCTATATCAAAAACACCAAAACACATTAATACATTACTAAATTAACACTCCAACAATGCATTGTTCAACATATTCCATAATGCATAACATGCCCCTCAGTTGAAAAAGCAATTGACCTCAGTTGATAAAATAAAATAAACATGGATGGCCAGTCACATGTTCCATCACTGAATGAAAATAAGCATGTTCCATGTAAAAAAAAAAACATGCATGAAAATGTTCATGGAGGAATTACATTAATGTGTTTGTGTATGATATGCAAAAATTAAGTGGTCATAATGAGGTGCTAATTGTGTTTTACGTATCCATTGACATTCTTCAATAGAGTGATTTTTGTACTTAACTAAATATCGATGGTATTGAGTACCTGTGAGTGTAGTAGTGACATCATGATCAATTATTTTCTCAGGAATCAAGATTTCAAATTGTTCCTCAATCAAAGGAGGATCATCAAGTAGTGGAGTGAGTGGTAAAGTTCCTTTAAATGGTTTAAGTAAACTAATATGAAAAGAGTTATGTATATTCCAATGAGATGGTATATCTAATCTAAATGAATTATCATTAATTTTTTCTATAATGCAAAATGGTCCATAATAGCGTGGTGCAAGTTTAGTTTTAGGATGCTGTAAAATATTTTTGAGACGTCTTTTAATGATATGCAACCATACAAGATCATTTTCCTTGAATTCCTTGGCTAATCATTTTGTATTGATATTACATGTGTATCGCTCTTGATTTTTCCTAATGTGCTCGTGAACATCGTGAAGTATAGAAATGTGATCTTGAGCAATAGAATCAACCATCGAAATGTCGGTTTGGGTGAGTGACATGGGAGTTGGGAAGCTTTTTACCATACACAATTTCAAAAAGTGCACGACTAGTAGTGGTGTGTGTGGTGTTATTGTAAGCAAATTGAAGCAATGGCAACTTTTCATCCCAGTTAGTTGGACTATTTGTAGCCTCACTTTGTCCATTACTTTCAAGATGAAATGCAGAGCTAAAATCTATTTTAGAACAAAAATGTTGAAATAAGGCAACCCAAAAATGATTACAAAATCTAACATCACGATCAGATAACATTACTTTAGGAAATCAATGATGTGGGAAAATGCATTTAATGAATAATTTTGCAGCCTCAGGTGCAGAAAAAGTTTTTATACATGGAATAAAATATGCATATTTACTAAACCTATCAACTATTGTCCAAATCATATCATTATGTGATGAAGTGATGGGAAGACCTATGATAAAATCCATAGAAACCTATTCCCATGGTTCATTCGGAATGCGAAGTGGCATTAATAATCCAAATGGTTTACCATGATGACGTTTTACACGCTGACATACAATGCATTGAGAAACTTAATGTGCAATATCTTTTTCCATGTGTGGCCAAAAGAAGAAATGTTTGCAGGCAGAAATGGTGCTTTGTATGCCTCTATGACCCATGTAAGATGGTTGATGCATTTCTTTGATGACAAAATCTTTAAAAGCTTGGGTTATGCATAATATATGTTGAAAATAAAGAAAACCATTATGAAATGTATAATGTTCATAAGATAAAGATGCACCATTGTTAAAGTCATGCCATGCACGTGAGAAATACAAATCAGATGCATAAGTGGAAACCATTTCTTGAAAAGAATGTATTTGGATGGTAGAAATATTATGCAAAACAAGAGAATGTGAAGGAAATCGGCTAAGAGCATCAGCTACAACATTAGCTTTACCAGGCCAATATTGGATCATGGGTTGGAAATTTTGAATGAATGATGCCCATTTAAGATGGCGATCAGAGATTAAGGGCTGATTTAATAAATGCTTAATAGCCTATTGATCGGTTTTAATTAAGACCTCAGAGCCCATGAGATAGTGTTTCCAAATTTGCAAAGCATGCACAACTGCTAACAATTCTTTATCATATATACTATAATTCTTTTCTGAGGGCTTAAGCTTCCTACTCTCAAATGCAATGGGATGATCATTTTGCATTAAAACAACACCTATCCCTGAACCATTAGCATCAGTAACAACATGAAAGGGTTGTGAAAAATCAGGTAATTGTAAAACAGGTGCATGTGAAAGTGCATTTTTGAGTTTTTCAAAGGATTGTTGTTGGGTAAGTCCCTATGCAAATTTTATTTTCTTTTTCAATAACAAGGTAAGGGGCAATGCTAAATAAGAAAAATTTCGAACAAACTTCCTATAAAAACTAGCGAACCCAAGAAAAGAATGAACATCATTGATTGATTATGGTGTAGGCCATTATACTATAACTTTAATCTTTTTTGGATCTACATGCACACCTGAAATAATGTGTCCTAGATATTCTATCTTAGATTGAAAGAAGTAACTCTTTTCAGGATTAGTGTAAAGTGTGTTCTCTCGTAGTAAATGAAAAACTATTTTAAGATGCTTCTCATGCTCACTATCATTCTTATTGTAAACAAGTATGTCGTCGAAAAATACAAGAACAAAAGCTTGGTAATCAAGAAAAATGTTATTCATCATTCGTGCAAATGTAGCAGGGGCATTAGTAAGTCCAAAGGGCATTACCATAAATTCATAATGCCCTGTTTGAGTTCTAAATACAGCCTTAAAAATATCACTTTGCGTCATACAAATCTAATGGTAACCCGATTTTAGATCAATGTTACTAAAGACACGAGCTCCTCGTAATTTATCTAAAAGATCATCTATTCGAGGAATAGGGTATCTATTCTTTATTGTGATCTTGTTAAGGGCTCTATAATCAATGCACATTCGATAAGTTTTATTCTTCTTCTCTACTAAGAGAACTGTTGCTCCAAATGGGGAAGAACTAGGCCTTATAAGTCCTTTCTGTAGTAGGTCTTTCACTTGATTTTCTATTTCCTTTTGGTGTACTGGGCCATGTCTATAAGGTGCTTTATGAGGAGGACTACCAGGGACTAAGTTGCTATGGTCAAAGGATCCTCGAGATGGTGGTAGTTCAGAGGGATACTCAGACATAAAACAATCCTTATAAGTAGTCATGAAAGGTTTATGTGCATCAGGAAGTGTATGAGTATAATCATTGATGACATTGACAAAAACAATGCATGAATTGAATCCTTTCCTAAATGGATGTTTTACTTGAGTATGACTAATCAATGGAAATGGCTGGAAATCATGTCGTGCAGACAAAGTAATGATTTGACCTTTAAATTCAAAGTTAAAAGTATGTGTGTGGTAGTCAATGCATGGGTTATAATGATGAAGAAAAGGCATACCTAGTATAACATCGTAAGATTGCAAAGATGCAACTAAAAATGTTCGTGAATCAACATATGGGCCTATGCTAATCGTAACATCTTGCACTTCTCGTGTTACATTATAACGATTACCTTGAAATGCAGCTTTTACTTTATACAAAGAAGGAAACGTTTTTAATTTAAGTTCTTGTACTAATAAATGTGAAATGAAGTCATGTGAACTACCATCATCATGTAAAATTTTAACGAGTTTGTTGTTTATAGTACCCTGCATGCAAAGTAGAATGAAGAGAGATATCGTTACCCAAGGTACTTAAATCCTTCTCCAATGATTCCTCTATCCAAAGAGGAGGAATTTCTTCATTATGGGCCTCCATGTTATGTAATTGAGTTGCATCTGGTTCCATGTTAAGAGATCGCAATCGGCACTTCGTTTTTGTATGTCCATGTTTGCCACAATTCGAGCAAGTGATTCATGGTCGCTTTTCTTGGGCATCCATCATTGAAGTTTGTAGGGTAGGTGGTTTGGTAGGTTGGAGAGATGAAGCAACAAGTGTAGTTGAGTAATTGGATTGTGGTGGACGAGGAAAACTAGGGTAAGATGGGGCATTAAAAGCACGTTTCATGGGAAGATTTGTTTTAACAAAAAGTGGTTGTTGACGTAGTTGTTGTAGACCGAGTGACTTGGTTATGGATTGGAATTCTTTCTCTGCATCATAGGCAAAAGATATAGCCTCGTTGAGGGTTGTAGGACGTAGGGTGTGAAGCTTAGCTTGGATTCCCACCTCCAAACCATCTTCGTATTTCATGTTCAAGAGATTTAAAGCACACATAGAAAAGGAATCACGATGCTACATAAAGACTTTGAGGTCTGATGGAGGAGGAGAATATTTCTCTAAAGAATTTTTAGATTTTCTTTATGAAAATGGCATCAAGCAACAATTTACATGCAGGTACATGCCTCATTAAAATGGCATTGTTGAAAGGAAAAATAGACATGTCACAGAAGTTGCAAGATGCATGCTCAACAAGATGAAGGTTTCACTAAGCTATTGGGTTGAAGTAGCTAGTACGGCTCTTTATTTGATGAACAAGTGCACAATTGTTGGAGTGCATAATTTAACTCCTAAGGAGGTTTATTCCGGTAAGAAACCTAACCTTACACATCTCAAATTTTTTGGATGTGTGTGTTATGTTCACATTCCTCAAGAACTAAGGACAAAGATGGAGGCAAAGTCAAAAAAATGTATTTTCGTTGGATATTCATCGGAGCAAAAAGGATATAGGTGCTACAATCCGGTGACAAAGGAGTTATGAGTCTTCAAAGATGATGGAGGTGCTGTCCAAGAAGAATTTCAACAAACAAGCACTCAAATGTCAGGTCCAGAAGCCTCTACATCACTTGGAGAAAGCTCAACATGGAAGTGGACACTAAGGAGTCATTCCTCATCACCAACATCAAGTTATGGAAGATTTGAAGGTGAATCAATTGAAGAAGCAATATTCAAAAGGAAATGAAAGGAGATCTTCAAGAGCAAGGTATCCAATTCAAAGGCTGAGCTATGATAGTTTATTGCAAAGCATTTTGCATATATGACACAGGTGGTCAAAGACAAAGAATCGGATGCATATGAAGAAGCATGTACACAAAAAGAATGGCAGCAAGCTATGCAAGAAGATATAAAAGCTCTCAAGGACAATCACACATGGGAGCTAGTTCCAAAGGTTGAAGGTATGAAGATTGTGTCCAAATAAATGGGTATTTAAAATAAAGAGAAATGCGGATGGTTCTCTAGCTACACATAAAGCTAGACTAGTAGCAAAAGGATTCAAGCAAACTCATAGCATTGACTATGAAGAGACTTTCAACCCCGTTGCAAAGATGGGAACAAATAGAAACTTGATTGTAGTGAGTGCAACAAAGAGATGGCCATTGTACCAACTTGACATAAAAAATGCTTTTATCAATGGTGAACTTCAAGAAGAGGTATACATGAGTCAAGTGATTGGATTTGAAGATAAAAAGCATCTTGATTTTGTTTGCAGATTGAAGAAAGCTTTGTATGGGTTCAAGCAAGCACCACATGCTTGGAACCAAAGATTGGTTGAGTACCTCACAAGGTGTGGGTATATTCCAAGTAGTGCAGATCCCTCTCTCAACATGAAGAAGGAAGAAGGCAAGTAGGTATACATTTGCATATATGTTGATGATCTCATCATAACAGGAAGTAATGTTGTAGGAATACAAGAGATAAAAAGAAAACTTGGTAAAGAGTTTAAAATTTCAGATCTTGGTGAGCTGAAATAAATTTTGGACATTGAGGTAGTCTATGGGAAAGATGGCATCTACTTGATGCAAAGAAAGTACCTGTTGGATGTTCTTTTCAGATTTGGAATGAGTGAATGCAAAGCACTCACTCAACCTATGGACAAAAATGTGAAGCTATGCTCAATTGATGGAGAGAAGTTACATGATGTAACTACATATAAGAGTATTATAGGTTCATTGATCTATGCTAAGATCACAAGACCAAATTTGTGTTACATCGTTGGAGTTCTTTCTCAATTTATGCAAACTCCAACAAGTGAACATTTAAATTCAGCCAAACGAGTGCTAAGATATGTGAAGCACACAGTCAATCATGCCTTGTTTTATAGATATGATGAAGAATTGTAGGTAAAGGGCTTCAATGATGCTGATTGGGCTGGTTTGAAGGAAGATAGAAGATCCACTTCAGGTTATGTGTTCATGATAGGTAGCAAACCTGTCACATGGAGCTCGAAGAAGCAACCTAGTGTTGCACTATCATCTACAAAAGCTCAATATAGAGGATTAGCCTTTGCAACTTGTGAAGCTATGTGGATTAAGAAGCTCTTGGCTAATCCTGATGTGCAGGTAGAGACCATTCCAATTTATGGTGACAATGTGTCAAGCATTCACTTGACAAACAATCCAATGTTTCATGCACGAAGTAAGCACATAGAAGTGCATTTTCATTATGTTCGAGAAAAAGTTTTGAGCAAGGATGTGGATATAAAGTTCATCAAAACTAATGAATAGGTTGCACACGTGTTTACAAAGTCCTTAGATGCTTCTAAGCTAAAGAGGTTCAAGGATGAAATCAATTTGCAGGATATGGCTGAAGGTGCAAGCTCAAATGTGAACTTGAGGGGGAGTGTTAAAAATAAAGAAGCAAGATCATATATATTTTGCAAAAAGGATTTTTTTTCAAATAGAACAAAAATACAAAAATGAAAAATTGAAGCATTTACTTCAGCAAGTAGTGGAGGGCAAAAGAGAATCAAATCCAAAAACTGAACTGGAAGAGAAGAGTGGCTGCCCAAAGTAGTGGAGGAGTTATGGAAAAGACCTCTCAAACTCATCATGAGAGCTCGTGGTCATTTGGCTACAAAAGAGGCAAGGGAAGACACTGAAGAACAGAGGAAGAAGGCATTGAGGTCCCCTTGAAGGTAGTTCATTTGGTTTTAGTCATTTCGTTTTCTTCAGTCTCATAGACTATGTCCAACCGCATACCAATTTTTGGGTAGCCTGATTGTGAGAGTCATATCGCTTAATGTATATATCCATTTTTAGAGTTTAAATATTTGTTGGAAAGCTTATTTTGATTACTTCTTGTATTTAGAAGACTTTTGTCAAATTCATTATGCTCTGTGAGTTATTCAGTTTTTAGTGAAGTCTAGTTTTTAGCTTAATTGAGTGGACATGCAGCTTGTTTTGAGGCAAATAGTTGTCAAACCAAAACTACTCCAAATTGAGTGTTTTATATTCATTTGAAAGCTATTAGTGTCTAGTTTGAGTGACAGAAGTTGCAAGTTCATTGCATTCTTCAGTTGATACCAGTTTTCATTTTAAGGTTCAACTGTAGGTAAAATTCAACTGTAGGTAAAATTCTTGATCCTAAGAGGGTCTTCTACACTTTTTGTTGTGAATAGGAGAGGAATTCTCCAAAATAATTCTCCTATCTACTATTAATTTTTAATTCAAGATCAAAAGTGGCATCTCCCTTCAACTTAGATTTGTCCTGCAACTTGTGATCAACATTAGGAACATGGTTTTTAAGTAATCCAACATGGAAAATAAGATGAATTTTCAAGATGTTAGGCAGATCAAGTAAATATGCAATAGAACCAAATTTCTTTAAGATTTTAAAAGGACCAGCATAATGTCAAGACAATCATCGAACTTTTCCTAAAACCAAATTTAATTTAGAATGGTTCACTTTCAAAAAAACAAGATCATTTGTTCCAAAATCCAAGGGTCTCTTTTTGAGATCATGATATAACTTTTGGCATTATGTGCATCTTTAATGTTCTTCTTTACCCTTTTCAACTGCAAATCCATGTTTTCAAGCATCTGTTTAGATATCTCAACCCCATTTTGTGAATTAAAAAGTGAATGTGGTACCAAAAAATTATAACCATACATTGCTTCAAAAGGTGTCATCTTAATAGACAAATGCCATGTACTATTATATGCATACTCAACTAGAGGCAAATACTCAATACAATTGTTTTATTTATCATTTGCATACATATGTAACATATCCTCAAGCACTAGGCTAATCCTCTCCATTTCACCATCAATTTGAGGATGAAATGCAGTACTTGTTCGTAATTCTATTCCTCTCGATTGAAGTGTTGCTTTCTGAAAATTAGATATAAAACTTGCATCCCTATCAGAAGTTATACTTTCAGGTATACCATGTAACCTGAAAATTTCTTTTATGAAAATTTTAGCAACATGCATAGCTGTGTCAACTTTCCTCATGGGAAGAAAAATGTGCCATCTTCATAAGATGGTCCAAAACAACAAAGATGGTATCATGTCCACTTCTATTCACTCGCAACTTTGTTATGAAATCCATGGAGATGGATTCCCATTTTTTGTCAGGCACATCTAATGGCTATAACATACTAGGACTCCTTTTAAATTCAGCCTTAATCTATTGAAATTTCAGACATTCTTTTACATACCTCCTAATTTCATGTTTCATACATGGCCAATAGTATGAAGCTTTCACTTTAGCATAAGTCCAAACTAGGGTGTGCAGAGAAAGATGGATCATGATAGTCATGAACAATCTTTTCTTTCAAAATAGAATTTGAAGAAATACGCAAACTAGAGTTACAATACGAATCATTCTTTCTCAAATGAAATTTTCCCTAAAACATAGAACCAAGATTTGCATACAAAAATTTCAATATTATTGCATAATACAAATCTTCTTTTAACTAAACTTTAATACTATTGGTTCATATTTTTAGTAAGCAAGGCGTAGCTATGGACCCTAGGAAAATCAAGCAGATTGTAGATATGGTCCCAACACACAAAAAAATTGAATGTACCTCTTTGATGAAGATCATTATAGTTGAAGAAAGACTATTTAAAAAGATTCAAAAAAAGCCACAAATTATGGCAAATTCAATTCCAAAAATAAAAGAAGTGCATAAGAAATGGAGAATTTTGAATATCGAAATCAGAAGATACAATAGAAATTGAATTGCATAAAGGTTTAGGACTCGAAGCATTAGCCAATTTATTTTCCTTTCCAAGTAAGTATTTACTATCATAATCACTTAGCAATTCTATCCATCATTTTTGTCTATTGTTAAGTAAATATTGAGTAAAGATATATTTATGGCTTTGATGATTGTTCTTAATTCAAACTTTACTCGAAGCAATAAGTGTCTCCAATGTTTAAGTGCATGAACAACTGAAAGCATTTCCAAGTCATGTGTTATATAGTTTAATTCATGTTTCCTTAGTTTCCTTAACTCATAAGGCACTACCCTTCCTTCTTGTGAAAGTAGACATCTGATTTGACTTCCACTAGCATCACATGCAACAATAAATGGCTTCCCTAGCTTAGGTATTTTTAGCACACAATTTTCAATAATTTTCTA